>JAODOY010011473.1:0-28528 GCA_025399855.1 Forbesichthys papilliferus | reverse complement strand
CCCCCCCCCCCCCCCACACACACACACACACACACACACACACACACACACACACACACACACACACACACACACACGTTAGTCATGTCACACCTGCTATTATAAAACAGTTGGCGTTCGAATAAACATTGGCTGTAACCTGCTCGAAAAAGCATGAACATTTCATCAATAGCTACAGCGCATTGAAATATAAAGCTGCATGTCACAATATCAATCGCCCACGTAAAGGAACGGTTGGAATTGTGAAGATACTCTGCAGTGAGAACAGAAAATATGAAGTTCCGCCGTGGGCATTTACTCTAAAATGTTGATTATAATTACTGTTTCTGTGTCGACAAGGCTTTTGAGGCATGTTCCTGTAGGTGAAAGTGAAGCAAATGCTAGCGAATCAACAGCGCAATCGGCTGACTGATACCTGTTATTATTCATGCGCACGATGAGTAGGAAATATCCAGTGTGGACTGTGTTCACTACTTCTTTACAATTCTGTAACATTTAGCAACTTTCAACAAGACAGATGAAGAATGCAGCTTTCAGAACATCCCCAGGGTTTGCAGGTGTGAAGCCATTTTAAGTATTTTATCCAATCATTATCCACAGTCTGAAATAAAATATTAAGCTACAGATTTATACTGCCCAATAGTACAATTAATGACGAGTTATGTTGCAAGTATAGATATTCTCTAGACTATTCAATTCTTTTTAAATTATGTATTTTATATTATCTAGTTTTATGATATTTCCTGAAATAAAACAATAATGTATGGATTGGCTTTGATTCATAAACCATTAGTTATTGGTCTCGAGAACAGCCCTCAAATAATCTTGGTTTAATGTGGATTCAGTATTACCTTTTTTAATGACATCACAGCTATCCAAGTATGTGTATACTCAGACTGTTTCTTAGGGTAAATATTAATTTAGGTCTCACATAGCCTGCAGCTCTAGGTGATGTATATGACGTTTGAGGACATTTGAGAAATCCAGATAAAAACTGGGCTGCAAGGAGAAGATCAAAGCAATTGTCATGTCAAATGTGTAATGTTGGCAAAACAACTACATTCTAAGTGTAGTGGAAAATATAAGCTCACGTATACTGTATGCATGCACATAACTAGAAGATTTAGAATAGCTTGAAAAACTAAAGAATATCATAAGGTATCTGCAGTACAGAATATATAAAAAGGCAGCCCGTGTACTTTCTTTATCTGTATTAACACCAAATAATTATAGAGTAAATGAAACGTACAACGCTGAGTAAATATAGTACATTTTCCTCTATATACTCTTAGAAAGTCTTAGCCTACCACAATATTCTAACGTGTGAGAAATCCAATAACTTGTATGGGTGATATATATTGCATGGGTTTCTCATAAAAGCAGGATACGCTTTAATGACTGATAGTTAGATTTGGCCACGTTTATTGTATTTGCACACAAAATTCATTCTAGTTCTCATATGAGAAGTTTTGTGGGAAAGCTCATTTTTCTGTATTGAGTCTGTATTTCTTCTATTTATCTTTTTTACTCCTCCAGTTTATTTGTAACCTTCCTCGTAGATTATTAGAATGTCACATTTGTGTCTTTATTGATTAATAAGGAAAAACATTTACTCTGTGACATATTCTACACTCACTTAGCAAAAGTTAGCTCTAGCCCACCCTGTCAGATGACTTGTACAGGTAAAGAGTATTTGTGTTTTCAAAGACCATGTTTCCATGGAAACCATAACTTTCGAGCCCTTTAACATTTTTTCACAATCCATTGTCACTGATGTTGAAATAAGGCTGTTGTCCTAATGTTTTCTCAAACTTTTGAATTTGCATATTGGATGGCCAATCTACTGTAGGTTTACAGTACTACCTGTTAAACAGTACTACCTGTTTAAAGCACATTTTGGAGCAGCTTTTACATTACACTTTGGCAAAAAATTTGATGAAATCGTCAATCCCCCAAACCTGAACTAAGTTGAACAAGACAAACCAAAAACACAAAGGAGTTGTTATATTTATACAGATCAAGTTGTTCTATTTACATTGCAAAGCACAGTAAAACAATTATTGTAATAAATAAAGGCACATGGAACAGTCAAGCCAAACCATTTCACCATTATGATGATTGCTAAGGATAAGCAGACTCACCAAAGAAACAACGTGACCTGCAACAATGTTCAGGATTCATAATTGGCATAAGGACCACTTTTATGCAATAAATGTCCAGATATAATATGCAAATGTTCTATGTGAATATTCAAGTGGAGTGTTTCAGTATTGAACTAATGACTAATACTAATAACTACAGTAAAACTAAGTTCAGCACAGTCACTTAGTATCAAACTTCAGAGTGCTTGCTAGGGTGACAGATGAGATGCCACACTATACCTGTTTAACTTGTTGTTAGTGTCAGTGCCACAGCCTTGGACATGCAAGCCAAGATACACTCAACATATTTATTTTGACACAGCATAAAAGCTAATGATATTTAACAGCGAGCAGCGACTGCATTTGGTTTAATTCCCAAAGAGATTCACAATGTGCCCCTCTGTACAAGTACAGTACAATTCCTTCTTACTTTCAAACTCTCAATGTCAAGAGGATCTGGTGGTTTTGCTTAACAGTGTCCAAGGACAGTTTCCAAGGAACCTGACACAGTGGCTATATCCATATTGAGTCCACAGTATCGTCAGAACAACCAAAAAGTCCTTCAAATAAAAACAAATTATAGTTTTGGAGGTCAGTCTGCAAAATCTGGAAACAAATTCTCTCTTACCACCGGTGTTGCCCTTGTTCACCTCGCTAATGTGCTGTGCTTCGCATTATTCTAGCATTGTAAATAAACTGAGCTTATCTGATAAAGCCGTGTATTCCTCTGAGAACGCAGTAGTGGGGGAACAAGAGCAAGAGAGACTAAGCAGAAGAAAATATATTAGAAGAAAGAAAGGCTATTGTTGTGTAGCTTCATTGTTACAGTAGGTGATTTACAGCATTATTTAGGCTAATCTGCTCAAGTTCGAGTAAGCAATGTCCAAAAAATATGAAATGTCATGAAGATGAAAACATGTTAGAGTTTTTAAAATAGAGTTCTTTGTGAATGTCCTTCCCCTTTCACACATGATGGGCCTGCCATTATGACTCCACCATCACAAGTAAACAATGTTTTCTTCCCTCCCATCCTCTCCGTTTTCCATCTCCAAAGACACCAGCATATTGAGGTCCAGTCTGGCATCACTGGTGTGGGGAAGTCCCAGATACTGGTCGGCCCTTGTTGCCACTGGCGACAAGACCTCCCTGATGTAGCCATGGGTCTGGTGGTCTAGGAAGACAAATGCATAAGCAGAAAGAAGGCATTGTTTTTAATAGGAACACCATGCAGTAATGGCTGATCCATGAGCATCTCATACTGTAGCTCGGCTTGGTTCCATGAGCTGGGTATTCCAGCTCACCTGCCAGAAGAAAGAACATTCTACAGGAATCCCCCAAAATCAGCTATGATGCTGGAATGTGTTAATCAAGGCCCTTTGACAGGCAATTTTAACAGACTTTATTATTTATGGTTAGCTTACATGGATAGTGGTCTGGACCAAAAGGTCCTTGGATCAAAACCACTGCACAAACGTCAACAGTATGCAAAACAAACTAAAATGACTTCATACAGGGCAGATATTTAAACATTTTTGTTAAAATGTTAGTTAATGCATTTGTGTGTGCGATATGCTTACATATAGGTGTATGGCATTGTGGCTGCCTAGAATTAGGCAGGTGTTCTGTCTTGCAATGTGGTGCCAGATGGCTTGGACTATAAATTGCCTCATTGTGCGGCTGTAGGAATGTGTCCTCTCTGGTGATTAATTAGATCAGTCTTTGTTAGAGCACTTCTGTTAGCCATGCTCTTGGCCTTGAGCTGGCCCCTGATAGATGAGACAGTAATGTACAGCCAAGGGACAAAGACTTACTTTCAGGCTTAAAGTGATATTGTGCTTTAAGAATACATTTGACTGTAAGGCTTCTATGCCTCAATATACTGTAAGTATGATAGACATGGGCACTGGCAAAGCATTTATGATACATTTTGAGCATTAAATGCAGTTATTTTAGGGGTTTGGTCAGCTGCTATGCCATTATCAGGAAGTGTAATACTTTAGGATGTAAAGAATGCATGTAGTGATGCCATACTATTAGATAATCATTTAAAAATGTATGTAATGTATGTAACCGCTACTGATAAATGCTGTCACCTATACATATTTGTCATTAAGTCTACTGAAGATGCTCTAAGACTCAGGTGACAGGAGAATACCTGATTGGGTTCACGTGGTCTGTTGGAATGCCACAAATGACTATCGTGATTGGAGAGTGCACAAAGACATTATGGAAAGCCACTGGGTGACAATGGAATGAGTGTGGGTGTGGGAGAATGTCGTCAAGTGACACGCAGAAACATATTTGTGTTGCATGTGACTGAGAGCACAATGGATCATTTGCATTTAAAAAGGGATTATTTTTCTCCACGAAGGCATATCTTCGTGAGAATATCAACCTATCTCAGGAACTGTCAAGTTCAGGAAGTGGCATGAGAGCTTCATTAAAGAATTTCTGGTGGTGATACTCCAACAGAGAATATGGTGAGGGGGGAGTAGATTTATGTTCCTGCTGGAATGAGATTTTCTATATACGACTTGACCCACAAAATATAAAACACTGTGCCACAAATGGTCTCCATTACTGGAAGGAGACACCGAATCATTGAGAGTACATAACAGATAGCATTCCAGTTAGGCCACGGTAGGCCTACAAATGAATTTGTTTTGGTCAAATACAAGCCCGTTCAGTTTGTATGTGGAATTACCCTTGTGGGTTATAACAGTGTTATAAAAACGTTGTTCTGGTTTGAAAGTCACAGTGCTGACTGAACGTCATTCTCCTCTCCTCTCCCCTATTGAGGATTTTAACCAGACGTCACTGTTTCCATGGTACGATAACGTGCAATCACTGATGGGGGGCAAACATTATTTGACTTCCATTGACTTTGTATTGTGTGAAGGTGCCTCCTTGTCACTTTTGTCTGATAAGTATAACACACATAAAAAAGACTGTTGTGAGATACCATGCACTGCCTGTGCCCCATGAGGTGGGCGCCTAAATCAGGTGATCTGTAAAATAAGATCAGAATCCTCAGTAGAAGATTGAGTGGTTCTGTGCGCACTATAATTAAATCTCTAAAAATGTATTTAATAGGGACATTGAGGTCTTAGTGCAATATCTGTGATGCTTCGGTGAAAACAGTGTATAGATTAAGAGCTCATTCCAAAAGCCATAATCTTAACCGCTATGGTGAAACGGGTGAGACGTGTTGATAAACAGAGCCATATATCCACAAGCATGGTATTAGGTTATGAATAAATAGGCTAATAGCTGATGTGTCTGATGTGTCACTTCCCCGCTATAAGTAGCCTAGGCTACAGTAATAGGGTTCTCTATAAGGCTAACCTCGCGAGATCAGGATGGTCTCACGAGCTTCAGTTTAATTTCGCAATGAGAATCAGTCTGGAAAGCCTAGGAATCATTTTGAATGTGTCCGAGTAGCAACTGAACTGAACAGCTATATAGGCATGGTTTAGGTGTGCCGACCATGGTGCCGACAGCAAAAACGACCAGATGGTTCATCCAATCAACTGCCAAGTATTTTTTGGAAAATACCTGCCCTGTAAAAGCAGTTTCAATGTACTAGCAGATTAAATTGTGACAACAATTCATGCCAGGTTACTATAAGGAATGCCTACAGCAAGCACTTGGCAACAAAACACAGTGATCAGTCGGCTACAAGAAACGTTAAACAAAGTCATATATTTGCTGTTATCATAGGTTATGTTTTTTCATAGATAAAAGCAGCTGCATTTTCGGCATATGGATCACTTTTTGGCACGACACCAGCGTAAACATGCTCTTATCTTATCAATGAAAAGTATTCCTAATCAGTTTACTGTTACTAAACAATATCCTAAAGGCCTACATTAATCTATTGTATTGTGCATGTCAAACGTCATACTTTTGATCCAGTTTTGCTGACTGTCACACACAATCTATGAAGTGTGACTGTTTATGTAGCCTGTTAACAGTTATTAAAAGCTAAGTTATCTTAGTATCTCAAGCTTTTACCACTGTATGCTGAGATGTTGTTGTCAAAAATAAAGTCAAGTCAGCTCTTCTGAGGCTGGGGGTTTATCTATGTGCCATGGGGTTGATGTATGCTACTTTAATGTTGTCTGTACAGAGCAGCATGATGCAAGACAGCAGCATGCAAGCTCTATTCATTGAGCCCGGTGCTTATGGAAATTAATGACGGCCTGTCGTTTTGTAGTTGGCTATAGCTGGTGGTGTGAATGTGCGTCGCTATAAGTCATCGTAGCCGAATTTCATTGACTTTCTATGGTCTCTCTTCCGATGTTTCTAGGGCTGTATACTTGCAAATCCAATGCTAGCAAGAAATACAATGGTGCACACTCGCAAAAGTAGGGGTGGAGATATTAAGATGGCGGGGGCAGCATTATTCAAATGAATGGCTCCTGACGTCACAACCAATGCAAAATCAAAACGGCTTGCTGAAAGACATACAGACATAGGCTACCCCAAACAAAAAATGCACTCAATTGTCTGGTTTAAACTTTTGCGGGTTGGTAGGTACCCAAATGTAGCACTGAAAAAGTGATTTTTCTTTCGTAATGTGTTCCCTTAAAATTGTGTTCTAACCACCCATCTGTTTTCAAATATTACCAGCAGGTCTTCATACAGAACCAGTGAAGTCTGACTGCACAATGGGGAACACACACTGAGAGTGGATTAACATGGCGCTGACAGTGGAGCATTGGTGTACAGAAGCAGCAAAGTTCACAGCGGAAGAGACACTGGCAGCTCACGTGGTTGACAGAATACTTACTCAAAACAGACAGCAGGAATTACACTGGCGGGGGACACAGGGGAATGCTTTGTGGGTGGATGTCAGGCAAAATGCGTGCCCTCTAAGGCGATGGGGGCAAAGTATAAACCCTCTGTCTTGTTAACAAGTGGCTCAGGTTTCACTGGGGTTTGCGTGCGGTCAATAACTAGGGAAAGGTTAATGAGTCGATCCATGAGGCTGAGATCGTGCTGCCTGCTGTGGTGGGCCAACAGCAAACACACCCCTTTACATTACATTAACCAGCAACCCTGGTTTATTATAGTATTTATTAGCGCTAGGGCGCCAGGTCTTTTGTCATTAGCTGACCTGAAACCTTGGTGCTCATTGAAGTGATACCTTGCCAAGTGAACTGCAGATAAATACTGTTTGTGTGTGTGTATCTCCAATTTCGCATTCCCCTAACACCCCCGCCCCCCGTTCTTTCCCATTTTCCCGCTGCGATGACAAGTCGCGCCGTAATGGGTTTTGTAGAGATTTCTCCGGATCGATTTTGCCAATCCGTCAGCTATCGCCATGAACTGTGAATCACACGCCGTCGTTGTCCGCCCCGCCGGTCGATGGATAGAGAAGCCATTGATTTTCCTTTTCCTCCTTGGAGGAGAATGGGGGTGGGGGGATGTTCTTTGTCAGGAGACACTGATTAACTGCGGGGAGGGACAGGCAAGGCCTCACTCAGGAAACTGCCATAGCCTTGAGAGTTGTGTGTGCACGTGCGTGCAGCCTGCATGTGTGCGTGCGTGGGCGGGCATACCCGCATGGGAAAGCGCAGCGGCCGTGAGCGCTGTTTACATTCTGGCAGGTAGCAGATAGTGTGACGTGTGCTGTGAGAGCGTGGGAGACAGTGATGTGACCTACATCGCACCATGTTAGCTGCGACACGGGACAACCTAGCATCTGCTTTGGCCCTTACCGCCGCCAGGCATCCTCTCCGGTCCCAGGAGCCCAGCGGGGGCGTACAGCAGCGTGGGCGGGGCCTTGGGGGCGTGGCTCTGCCTGTGGGCGGAGCGGGCCAGCAGCTTGTTGAGGCAGTTGTGGGCGCTAGGGTCGCCGCCTCTGTGGCGGTTGTTGACGCCGCCGCCGCCACCGGTCAACGCAGCCTCGTTCAGGAACACGGAGCCGCCGACTCCACCCGCACCGTCTGCATTTGGCACCTGAGGGGGGACAAAACAGGCTCACCCAACGTGCTGTGAGAGACATAGCTCATATTCACACAACAGGACAATAGTATCTACACCACTCACTGGTTGCCCTGCCATTTAACCCATACATCAATGCAAATAGGACAATGGTTTGCTTGAGGGATAATTAACTAATCATTGTGCATCAGTATCTTATGACATAAAGGTCTAAACCAAACCAACAAATGTCAATACTGTATGTGAATGGTTGTGTGCGGGCAGCAAACAACTTGATTCCATCTTGTATCGCCACTAACAGAGGTGTGCTTATTGTTTTCTGGTTATCCTGCATATAATTGGACCTGGAGTCTAGGCGTGTCTGGAGGTAAAGTATTGTGGAGCGACAACACCGGCCCCCTTTCGAACGCCGCGCTTGAGAAGCGGATGCGCGCATGAATGAGTCATTGCCTCCTTCTCTCTTCTGCTCCCCTCAACGTCTCCTCCTTGTTCAACAAACTCTCCTCGTTCCTCGAATTGATGAGGCGCAGCTAATTAGCGAGGACCTGAAAGAGCACCTGTGCACGTCATTTGATCGCTGCGTGACGCCGTCACCTGCGGCCTCTAGGGAGACATTATCGGGACTATCAAGCGCATCAGATATCGAACTTGGACACAATTAGTGTGAAGTAAATACCGCCACCGCGACATAAACACATGAACGGAAATAAACAGGGAATGTTTATGCTAGGCCGTTAGCCTAGCAGGCTTGGAAAACAGCCCAGGGTAGTATGTAAATTAATCAGTGGGAGAGAGGATTGTGTAATATGACTCTCCTTGCTTGACTGTCCATTGGAATACTCTCTTTTGAACTGACAGACCTGCTCAAACCGGCCACACAAAGACAACCCATGGAGTCTGACAGGGATGAACGCACTCTATTAATTTTGCTACTGGTTCTTTTCTCCCACAGCCTTCAACAGTTAGGTGAACGGAGATTTAAGGACAAAAGAACAGGCTTCTCTCCTATCCTTTACTCTCCATACTTTACTGCCGCGGGGGATAATTCATTGTGCTGCCTTTCAAACAAAGTGTCAATATGAATAATTTAAGTCCTTTAGGACACAACAGATTAATTTCTGGAGCCGTGTGCCACTGGTTTTAATAATTTTGTCGGTGCTTTTATTTTGCGGCAGTTTAATTATCATCAATCATTAAGTTGTTTATTAGCGAGTGGAGCGAAGACGAATGGCGCTGAAATTGCTCTCATTATCGCAGGTCATATATCAAGAGGGAATTTAGCTGCTGGGTGGAAGTGGGTGGGCTGGTGTAATCTGCACTGTGTGCTCTGTGTGTGTCTGTGGCAGCAAGGGTTTCTCATGGCCAAGGTATAGTGTGGCCTGATCTGGTCTCTGCACATCCACCTGACCGCTGCTCGCACTCATATTGCATCCGTGATGTAGTCTACCAGTAGAGACAATGGTTAAGGGGATGGGAGGAAAGCAAAGATGATTCATATCAACATTAGTATGTTAACAATACTTTATTTGTCATCAGAATCTGTAATAGTCTTGTACCATAGCAGCCACAGCCTCCATGACCTATTAGCAAGGCACACCAACAGGGCCATTGAATCCAGCACTTTCAACATGTCCATATATTGTATCTTCCCTAATAAACCAGGAGCAATGCTAATGAAGAAGGTGGGCAGCAGCATATTAGACGAGTTTATTAACCTTGCCTTGAGATAAATGAAGGGAGTCTAATGGTGAGTTTAATGGAGTCTTTGTTCTTGACTATTCATTTATAAGGATTCACCTAAATGAAACCAAACACAACAAACATGGTGGCACGTCTTTCTTTGTGCATTTTACTTAGGCCTAGTCCACACATATTACGGATACATTTTTAAACAGGGATTTTCCTGCTTTGTTTAAAAAATAAATCCTGTCCATATAGCACTGTTTAAGAAGAAATATCCATCCACATGAAAATGCCAATATGCTTTAAAGCCTGTGAACACAAATGCCTTAGGTAAACAACGGATATAATGGCGCACAAGCTGACGTTAAAAGCCCAACACGTCTACACGTCTAACACTGAATAGAGTTTTTAAATATCTTCACCCTGGAAAGGGCTTTGCTAATGCACTTCATTTGGTGATCCTATAACACCATTTGCGTGTGGATAAAAAGCTACGTCCATAAAATGTACTGTGGACTAGGCATTAAAATTAGTTTCTTCGTCTAGAGGAGGCCCTATTATCTGTCTGGACGTGGTCACATATTAGCATAATGTATTCCTTGGAGAATCAAATAGTCTTGCATCAAATGATATATTCCACCATATGCAGTGGTGCATACATACTGTATGTATGCACAGCATCATACATAGGTTTATAGTGCCTGACAGTAAATATTGGACCTGTAAGCTTGAAAAGGTAAGCATGGGTATATCTGTATAGCTGTGGTTAATTGGCCTCTAGAGGTGTGGTTACTGCAGTTCTGCAGAGCTTGCGTACATTAAAGGTAGGGGAGCAATATGCTACCTCTTCCATTGGCACAATCCTTAGCAGTGCCCCAGACAATACCTCCATACAGTAAAAGCTATTGTCCCCTGACATTCATAAGGGAATTATCAGATAAAACGGCCTTCCTGGAATCAGAAATTGGCCCTTTTTATCAATGTCCAAATGTGGATAAAAGCAGGGAAAGGTGCATCTATGAAACTGCATGTTTAAGTCCTCTGTACTGCATGTGCAACACCCTGCTTGACTGACATGTCCCTGACATGTCAGTGTAGATGTGTTGCACTCATTAGGGTGGGACAACAGACACTTTATTGGTTCTTTAGAGAATATCATGTCTGCAAGCATGTCTGGTGACCAAAGCATGTGCAGCATGTGTCTGTCTGTCTGTCTGTCTGTCTGTCTATGTCTGTCTGCAAGCATGTCTGGTGACCTAAGCATGTGCAGCATGCGTCTGTCTGTCTGTCTGTCTGTCTGTCTGTCTGTCTGTCTGTCTGCAAGCATGTCTGGTGACCTAAGCATGTGCAGCATGTGCGTGTCTGTCTGTCTGTCTGTCTGTCTGCAAGCATGTCTGGTGACCTAAGCATGTGCAGCATGTGTCTGTCTGTCTGTCTGTCTGTCTGCAAGCATGTCTGGTGACCAAAGCATGTGCAGCAGAGCTCCGCCCACAGACATACAGATATATACTGTAGTCACACAGAAAAACAGACACACATATCTGTCACGATAACTTCATTTTGTTAAGCAATATATTGTAACAGAAATAATATAACAAAATATAATAAATAAATGATAATATTGTCATTTTAATTCCACAAGAAGTTTGTTGATAAAATATGAGGAAAAGAGTGGAATGAATAATCCAGTGACAATGTTAGACAAGAAAACCAGCTATTAAAACCTCGAGGAACACTTTCACCTGTCACTGTCTGCTCTGCATGTGTGTGTGTGGCGCTGCCTGTGAGCAGGCAGACGAGCGCACAGAAGCAGAACAACATGGCTGACCTTCTTAGAGACACAAAGAGACAGACACACAGACAGAGAGACAGACAGACACACACAGAGACACAGACAGAGACACACACAGAGACCCACCATCTGTCCGTCTAGATGGATGACCATGGCAGGCACACAGACAGACAGACAGACATACACACAGACACACACAGACAGACGTACACACAGACACACACAGACAGACAGACACACACACAGACAGACACACACACAGACACAGACAGACAGACACAGACAGACAAACAGACAGAGACACACACAGACAGACAGACAGACATACACACACACAGACACACAGACAGACACACACACACAGACAGGCAGAGAGAGACTTACCATCTGTCCATCTAGATGGACCATGGCAGGCACACAGACATACACACAGACATACACACACACAGACAGACAGACATACATACACACAGACAGACACACACACAGACAGACAGACAGACATACAGACACACACAGACAGGCAGAGAGAGACCCACCGTCTGTCCGTCCAGAGGGATGACCATGGCAGGCCCCCTGGTGGCCAGGCTGCTGTGGCGGCTGTGCCTCCAGCTCGGCAGCAGCTTCTGATGGGTGTCCAGCCTCTCTCGCTCCCTCTCCACTGACCTCTGGCCCTCCCGGAGCCTCTCCAGGCTCTGCTGGTACTCCTCCAGCTGTTGCTCCAGCTGTTCCCTCTCCTGCCGCAGCCTCTCCGCCTCTAGGTGGCACCGGCGCTCCCGCTCCTCCAGGCGGCTCTCCAGCTCCCCCTGCTTGCTCTGCCTGGCCTGGCACTCCTTCTCCCAGTGCTGGATCTCGTGGCGCAGCTGGCCTCGGAGCCGCTGGGCGGCCGCCACCTCCTCGCGCCGCTTCTCCACGTTGCGCTGCTTCTCCTGCTCCTGCAGGGTGTGTCCGCGGAGGTGGGGGGGCTGGCGCGAGGAGGGCCTCTCGCCGGGGGACAGGAGCAGCCGCTGCACCTGGCAGCAGCTGTCCTGGATGATCACGCTGGCCTGGAGGAGAAGGAGAAGGAGCAGGTTCAACCGTCGCCGTGACCACAGCTCAGCCACGGCCCAGTAGCAGGAGGCTAAATACAACACATGGCCAGTTGTTGCCATGATACAGCTCCCCCTACGTCCAATATCAAGTCTACTGAGCATACTGTAGCAGGTAGCATACTGATGGCCTGAATAGTGACGTTGTATTAACATATTCTAAGTGGCCAGGTGTGGTTTCATGGTTTGTATAGTGAAAAAACAAACAAAACAGCTATTTTGAATATGGAAAGTGTTTGTTAGCATTGTTGTGCTCACCTGTAGACTGTAGAGCAACTGCGTCAGGCTCTGGACGCTTTGAGACACCTGTTTAAATCACATGAGATACAATGATTAAACAGTCGGCTGCTTTACACCTACAGTAATAAACATTGCAATTATTTCTGTCAGTGCTTCACTGGGCAGCACTGTTATAATATGGGGCATTGCTGCCACCTGGTGGCTGGGCAGTGTATAACTGCACTGATGACTAAAGAGCAAAATAAGAACGGCCAATGAGAAAATAATCCTGAATAATTTACCTCACAAGTCACACAAAGCTGCTAACGGTAGCACAAATGTAAGTTTCCATATCCATTTTTAATGACCATATACCCTTGAGACCCAAATGTACTTTTTGCCCCCTTTATTATGGCCTCATCAAAAATTCATTACATTAAGGCTGATATGTAATTCTAATAGAATACACTAAATTATTCAGAGAACTCTTTGGCAGTTAAGAGGACACATCTGTGAATAAATGGAACCAGATGACAGCATAAGCACTAACGAGGGGCAATACCACTAAAACATAATCACACTTGCACCAGCATACCTGTTGTCACGGAAACCAGCTAGCCAAAATCCGAGCACTGCATTTCTACGTATTACTTTATAGCTGTTAGAAAGCTTGACACTGTTCACATGTAGAGGTATACCTTGAGGTTAACGCCTGCCGGATCTCCTTTCTGCTGCCGATGGAGGGATTTAGGAGCGTGGGAATCCGCCCAGCCTCCGTCGTTCGACTCGCCCGGTAACAGCTCACAGTCTGATCCGGGCTCTGGAAGTGTGAAGGGCTCCACCGGGAACACGGCGTCTGTGCCGGAGTCCCGGCCGGGGCTAGAGGGAGAGCAGACCCTGGATGACAGCGCGGCTCGGAGGCGCTCCGCTGGGAAGAAGACAAGAGCAGGAGTACTGTGAAGGAGATGTTCATGTGTGTTGCGGAGCATGCTAATGACTGCAGCAGAGGCTGCAGATGTAATGACAGACAACCTCCTTAATGATGTTCAATGGGAAGACGTTTCAGGGATCATCATTAAAATCTGATTCTTGTTCTAGTGCAGACACTTAATAATCCAATGCTGTGCACACAAATTAGTTGAAGGCATTCTCGAGAACGCTTGCTAACTTCGAGCTCAAATCAAAACAATATCCCTCCGCAGTGCCGCCACACACATCGAAACGCACTGTGAAGCAAAGCATAGACTTTGTTGATGTGAGCGGTGTTCGCCACTTTGTTTATGTTACTATTTACGAGCCAGGGTTGTGTAGAAGTATCAGATACTTTTTTCAACATGCACAGAGAACGGTAAGATAGTGAAATGCGAGGAGATATTTAGTGAAAAAATGTGTATTGGCTTACAATTAGCTTGCAATAGCTGACTGGCTGGCTGGCTTTAAATGAGCTACAATTTTATGTAATTTGTTAGCAATGTCATAAACATCCATCCATTATCAGTCAGTGACATGCTGCCTATCTATAACTTAATTTAAAGTTTACCAGCAACCTGATTTCTGACTTCTCAAATTCTACCTACAGCCGCTTTAACTCCTTATGTTCTTACTGTATACTGTACAGGATCTACCTCTGGCGACACCTAGTGGACAACACCGATAAAGCCTTTTGCGCCAACACTACAGGATAATGTAATGCTCTGCTCCATGGTTGTCTCACCCTCCTGCAGAGCTGCAGACAAGTAAAAAGCGACCTGGGGTGGCTCTTCTGGGTGGGGCCGCACGAGCAGTCGTGGCACAGGTTGAGGGGACTCCACCCCCCTACTCAGGGCAGACAGTTCTGCGTAGATTTGCAGCTTCTCCTCCAAGTTGGAGCAGATCTGCTGGTCCTGAGTCATCAAGCTCTCTGAAACATGGCAAGCGTGTGTTATTTTAAGTGTTACCTCAACCTAACATGTTAGGCTGTGTTTGAAGAGTTTATGTAAGCACTACAGCGTTTTTCAGTTTTCACGTTAATATAGATTTAACTTGAATTAAACAGTCTGCTAGCTGACTGAGATAAACTAGCAATGAACAGACATTTATGAATGACTATAAGTTGGCTCCATCAGTTTCTGTGATGACACAGTATAAAGCATGTTAATATTGTTGAATATTGTCTCTATTTCACATTTAACAGACTGATGGCTAAAATGTGATTTGGCTCCTGACATAAACATATGTAACAGTGATGAATACACATGGGCTGGTGTAAGCATGACTTACAGAACTGGCCACTGAAATGTCCTCAAATTAAAGGCCATAGTTTCAACTTCAATCCAATTCACTACCTACTGTATTTACTCTTTGAATTCAGATTCACTCATTCATTATTATACCATTCACGTATTTAGTGTGACATGTGATAGATTTAGCCACCGAGCAAAGACAAACAAAGACTAGTAAAATGCTATGGCTAAGTGGAGATATCGTCACCTTGAAACTTCTGGATTTTCTGAAGGCGAGCTTCAGCAGCACGCTTGTCTTCTTCTGATTCGCTTACGCATTCTTCTTCTTCCTCTGGACAGCTAAGCAAGACAAAGAGAAAAACTGTTAAAGGCAATAGTTGTGATAACCTGTACAAAGAAGTATGTGTGGTATACACACACATCTGACACACCTCTCCACAGCCTCTCGTATGAGCCTCATCCAGTTGTTGCGCTCTTCTTTGGAGGTGGTGTGAACTTCGTACATCTCCGGCCCGGCAGATGATGCACTTATCAAAAACATCCCCCGCTCCTCATTGGCTACCTCTCGCACAATCAGCTTCTGCAGTGAAATGACTGGAGGCTTCTGGTCCTGCAAGGTGGTTTAAAACACAACTCAGTTTAGGACATTAATATCTCCTGTTATGACACAAAATGCCGGACATGTCTTTGGCTTGGTGAGTAATACATTTGCCTTTGATTAAACATAAGATAAGTCAAGATGAGAAGAGACTAGGGACAATTCAGGTATTGCAGCAAAAAAAATGAAATCATGACCACAAATGTGTCACTTGTCTGTTGTTCCGGTGTTCTGTCGATCTGTCCTACCTTGTCAGATTGTCCTATTGTAGCACAAAATGACAGTTACAGTCTGTTGATCTGTCCTACTTGACAGATTATCCTACCATAGCAGTAAACTGAATATTTACCAAGCAGAAGTTGTTGTAGGATAGTTCAACGAGTGAAAACAACTTATTTTGTGCTACCAGGCTGAAATTAAGGAATGTATTATTTGAAGGGACAAGATATAAATGTTATATTGTGCTAACAGGCGAACGAGCGCTAGAGTATGCTACCATCTGTAACAGGCGTACGTGAAAAAATGTATGACAGTTGGCACAATATATTTTAATATATTAATAAAAAGGCATAGACCTATACAATAGATTGTATAGGTCACACATATGGTAGATTGCAAACAATCTTTTTGTTGTCGTGAATGTTAATGTTATAAAATGTTAAATGACAACCTATATAAAATAACGTTTACTGAATTTAACTATACAAGTAAAACAACAAGAATCCGTGTAAATTAGTTAAAAACATGCAATAACAGTGCTAGGAAGAAAGCTAATCACTGTAAAAATCCAGCTATCAGGGTAGGACAAAATTAGAAACGTGTCTCAAGAATGACAAAAAATGACAATCTGACGAGTAGGATAGAATGTCAAAACACCGGCGCTGTCGTAACTCAAAGACACTAGCGTGCCAGTAGTGATGTGAGGCTTAACAAGTGTGAAATGGCTGCACGCACCACAGTAGCAAATATGTACTTCTGGTCTTTTTCTTGTAGGAAGATTAGAGTGTCTGTGAGAAGGAGTGCCAGCACATCTGTTGTGGGATAAGATGTACATGTCAACATTCATGTTTCAAGTCACACCTCTCAGTTTGTAGTGGAATTCCCCTTGTGGTTGTAAACAGCATTACAAAATTATTAGTGCTTCACTTCCCCACAGTGTTCTAAGTTTTGTCTGACCCTTAAGTCGGCCTGTGGCGGTCTTCCACAGGACCAGTCCCTGGTGTTTGAGGGTCTGCCCCGGCCACATCATGTCCTGCTTTCGAAACGTGTGTCCGTTCTTCAGCTTGGCCGAGCTGCGGTTCTCCACGCGGCTCCAGACATCCTGTAACCTCTGACCCCGTTCGTACTCGCTGACCCGGGCATTCACCGCCACGATCACCTCCCGGATCTGGGTGAGAGCTTTAAGAAGGTCTGCGTGCTCCTCTGTGTCCTCTGTGGGAAGGAGGGAAGGAGGAAGTGAGTCAAAGAATAAGAAGAGAGTGTGTCTATAAGCAAAGCTGGAAGATGGCTGACCTTGTGTGTACTGTAGAATCCTCTCCAGCAGAACTGGGTATTTTGTGATCCTTTGGGTTACCAGCAATATACACTCTGGGATTTCTTTCCGTCGTACCAAAGAGTTATTACTTTGTTGCTTGAGAAAGAACGTTAAAATCATGTTAAGACACCATGAGAGGATTCAGCCAGTTCTTTCATTTTGCTTTTATTACTCTACGTGACCCTGCCTTTCACGGCCTACCGTGACACATGGAGTTCAATTCTGATTTCAAACATTCCTACTACTACTGCCTCATACTACCTTGATGAAGGCCTGAAATCTCTTGTTATGCTGCTGGAGCTCTTTGAAGTAGCTGACTGCCTCGTTGTGATGGCTGCAGAACTCCCCGTATATCTGCTTCATTCGGTCTGCGTTGTCATCTGAAAACTACACGAGACGACGCGTGTCACACAGCAAGCGTGTCTTTCAAGGCACGCGTGAGAAGGGATTCATGGCGGCTACAGATCAAGTTAGGCCTGGCTCACCTGTTGTAGCAAGATGTCACCTATTGTACAGATGATGTAACATCTCTGTCCTTGAGGCTGTACTGAGCTCTGCTGACGCTCCCTCATGGCGGAGAAGAGGTTATGGTGGAACAATAGGAGTAGGTCCAGACAGGGGAAGACCCGCTCCAGCGCCTCGGCGTCCAGCTGAACCTCCTCCCGCATGCCCCGCCGGAACACCTCGGCCATGATGTGTAACGTCTGCAGGTGGTGGACCTCTGTTTGCATCAGCTCTGAGGGAACACAGCAGGCTAGCTGTTTAGCAGGGGGCCTTGTGTTTACTAGAGATATGTTAGTGTAAAGAATATACATTTGGCACAATTATAAAGAATACTAGAATACTTCCTCAAGGATATTATTGCTAATAATATATAGTATTAGTTTAATTACCATCACAATACACTACAATGAGAAGGTATTAGTTTCCATCACAATGTAACAGACCCATCATATTTTACACTAAAAGATGTATGTATCTTACAGATTCCACGTTTACAGGAATAGCACATGTTCACAGTACAAAGCACACAAGAAGGTTCTTATATTGCACCTAATACGTTATGTTATAGCACAACATGCTGCAGTATGTTGGAAAGGAAAACCTCAGCAGTGGTGCTGTGAGTCCTCACCATAGATGACGTCTTGTCTTTTGACCACTCGTTTGTCCTGACTCTTACAGAACTTGTCCCCCATCGCCAGGCTCCACGACTCGGCCTCGAAATCGCCGTCAGCTGTGAGGTCGCCATGGAGACACGTGTCCACACAATCTACGGACACAGTCCAATCTCGTGCTGTAATTTTTTTAACCAGCCAACTTTAAATGTCATTCACAATGAAGGGGTGGTGTCACACAACAGTCAACCGTGCCTACATTTAGAGAAGCACCCTTCATTCCTCATCTATTCACTGTACCTTCTCCAAGGGATGACTCAGTGGAGGTCGACGAGGCAACATTCTGCTGGGCCTCGTCTGATTGGCTGAGAACCCTCCAGCTATCAGACTCGGTTTCTGAACCCTCGCTGAGCCTGGTAAATGAGAAACACACCCATTGGTATTCTGCCAATATAAAGTAATATTGCCGTCTACCACACAGTGTTCTAGCCTGAAAGTGACCTGTCGCTGGCAATGTGGAACCCTCCGGAGAGAGGGCTGGAGACGGGGGTTGTGTCCTTCCTCTCCTTAGAAGCCATGGCTGGTAGAGATGCAGATGACACCGGCGGCGTACACGGAGAGGCGCTCTCTCTCACAGTGAAGTCTGTGGAGACACTCGCATTACAACAACTGCATTCTAACGACCTTTGACCGTGTTGCAGTGGACTCACTCTGCGGGAGAGACGCCGTCTTGTTCTTGGAGACGACATACTTGTCCTGGAGGACCTACGTGATAGCAAACAGACGTTAGCGCTAAGGCACTGCCACAGGAACCCTCATGGCCGCTTCCTCCAGAACACATAGCTCACCTTTAAACATGGAGGGACTGAGTCCTTACAAGCCTTATGGACCATGACAGTGCAACCTACAGGTGACGAAACGTGTAGATATATATACAGTCTGTGTAGAGCAGACATCACACAATCTGTGGCAACTAACGTGTTTCACACCGAGTAACAGAAACATATTGAGACGTTTTGCGCTTATACTCACTTGAACAATGTAGCAGTTCTTTTCCAGTTGCTGGCTTGTCACACACAAGGCACACCGTGAAGCCCATACAGGGACCAGAGGCAAATCGGTGTCCGTTCAATCTGTCCTTGGCCTCTCTGTCTTTACCTTTGCCCTTGGTAAGCCATGGGCGAGACGTGGGTGCACGCAAGGAAGCCATACATAGACTCAATTCACAACGTTCCACGTGAAATGGACATTATAGCCTCATTGGTTCTAGCAGGAGCACGAATCAGGGGACTTTCTAATTTTGCAGGGTCAACAGTTTGAAGCCAGATTGTTGTCTTTGCCCGGACTGGTGTGAAAGTCCAGTGGAGGAGGAAATGGGACGTATAATAAACAACAGACGCAGGCCGGGGCTGGCTTTCAAAGCTGCGTGCTGACTCACTGACTCACTCAGAGGGGATTAATCATTACAAGGAAGTGAGGCTTCACAAGGCCCTGCCTGTGTTTGGGTGGCCACTGTGACCTTGAGTGATTCCCAGCACTTCCTGTTTGGCTCCCTTGTGGAGTGGAGCGGTGATGATTACGGCCATACATTTGGGATATTAGGATAATATGGGATTTGCACAAAATTGCATAGAGTAGGAGACGGCTCTACTATCTATCACAACCTGTGTAATGGTAAAACCTTCTAGAGAATTTCCGTTACCTTGTTCTTGCGTGTGCTGGTCATCCTGCTCTTGAGGAAACTGAAAGTGCGAATAACTTTATATTTTTCCGACTCCACCTTGGACGGGATACTGTACTTATCGAACTCCTCCTCTTCAATTCTGTACAATACAGCAAGTGAAAATACAGTGTCATCAGACATTCATAACATTATTTACATACTGCAGAGGCCTGAGTTAGGCTTGCGTTGCAGACACGCCAGAATTACTAAGGGTGTGTCTCTTTTCCTCTTGTTTACTGGTGTTAGACAACACACACACACACACACACACACACACACACACACACACACACACACACACACAGAGAATGATGTCAACTGACGTTAGTACATAATTAGTTGGCACATGCTTAGCGGTTAGTTCAAACTGCCAACATCGCCCTGAAAGGAATAAACAGCGACGGCAGGTAAAGGTACAATGTGGTATCAAAAATGCTAGTCACTGCAAAAAAATAAAACCAATAAGTTTTACTTCTGACTACACCCATTCTGTGCAAACCTGAGCTGGTAAATTGTATTAAGTTCTAAAGCTTGACGCATGCAATTCTGGAGTGGAAGTAAACGTTGTTTCAACATGGCAGCTTGTTATGTGTTTTTATTACGCTTAGAGTTAACCGTGGATGAAGAATGGGTAGAGGCGTGAAGGGGGGGTGCTTTTGGGTGTTTCACAGTAAGTCAAGGTGCTGTTAGCTCAAGAGGTTTAATGGGCTGTTACAAAACGGGCAGATCATTGACACCGGCTGCGGAGGCCTTGCCTAACATACTCTTTTAAGAACTCAGACAGGGTGAGATGTTGGAGAGACTCTGGCAGCTCCATGCTGCCCTCGTCATCTGCAGACTGGGCACGCTTACGGAACCTGACCTCCCTGTGGGAAACACACATACCCACTGTGACGCTTTAACACTGCCGGTTCTGAGGCGGTCGGGTTTGTGCAGCATCTCTGCGCACACACACACACAAGCAAGGGACCATGGCTTTTCCTGGATTTGGGGTCAAAGTCTGTTTAAAAATATTATGCAAAAAAATGGATGCTCCTTAACCAGCCACTAGAGGGTACTGTTAGACTATGCCACTGTGTCAAGGGCATCAACTGAAAGAGAATGGCAAGGCAGAGAACAACTGCAGTTGGCATGGTTCCTGAAGCCATTCCCAGGGTAACAGACAGTGGAACAGGAAGCAAAAGGGCAGTCTTTGCTATATCTGCCCTTCTTCCCAGCAGCAATGTAGTGGGAAAATAAAACAAATATGTCACACTGTTTGGGGTGGCACCAAGTCGCTATAATGAATTTAACATCCCACATACATACATAAATAATAAATGCAGTCCATTTACCATTTACCATATATTAAATACATGAATTTGCTACTTGTTTACATGGCAGTGTTCATTCATTTTAACATTTGGAAAATAACCAGAGATCACACAGATGACAATAAATAGAAAAGCTCTCCATAGGCTGTGCATCACTGCCTTTGTGTTGAGAGAGGCAACTTCTGAACACCTGTGGTTGACCTAAACCCACATTCACTCAATAAAGCCCAAAGACTGCTATGAAGAAAAACTCAAACGTTATACAAAGCTGCTGGATACCAAAACGAAAATAGGTAGTCATAGTAACTGATATGCTGTAGAAATTTGTCAGAAACGTTACATCTACAAAAGACACAAATTTGAATCTAAGCTAATACTCCATTTGGCTTTAGAACACATTGCAATTTACATCAAGAAATGTCTACCTAATATACTGTATATTAACATTAATACACACACACACATACACACACACACACACATATATATATACAAGTATATATATAAATCATAGATAATTAATATTTAGAAGAAATACCTTTTTTCCTGTGACTGCTCTGTCAGACTGGAGGCTCTCTGCTCTATGAAGTTAAGAAGGAGAAGTTGATATTAAACAATTGAACATTCATTAAATCACCCATAGATTAACATACTAATGTTACTGGGGTTACATGTGTACTCATACTGTATATTATGAGTACACATGCAATATACATGTACCCACATACACACACACACACCAATAATTACAAGCTTATGACAATTTTAAATTAGTTCAATTTCATTGATAGTATAAACATGGATTTTATCATGCACAAAGTTACGCAACAGACTCTCCTGGCACTGGTACAAAGGCATTATGGGATTTATCTTGTCTCTCTCACAAAGGTTCAGCAGTCACAACCATTTATGACTTCATCCCTGTACATCTGATCACTTTGACTCTCATTCTGTTTATGTTCATACTGTTGCCACTGCTGTACACTATTACCACACCTTTACACATATAGAAAACACACAGGTGAAGACCGATTTGGGCACATACCCACCTCCCCCTCACACACACACACACACACACGCACACACAAGCCGATATACAGTGCCTACTAATTGACTCAGTGAAATAGTGTTAGGACAGTTCATGCAGTAGTACAGTACTTACTACCAGGGTGGAGGAGAGACAGAGATTTAGACAGAGAGAGGGCTTGAAGGAGAGATCGGCTGTAGCTGACGTTGTGAGGCACACCATCTACAGGTCATACACAAATCAAAACTATTACCATGTACACTCAACCCCTGCAGGGAGTACACCTAATGCAAATGACACGCTTTTAAGGAGGAATGACTGTAAACCTCCATCTGAACGGCCAAACATGATTGTTTTCAAAGTCACTGACCCGCAATAGAAATACCTAAAGAGCCACCACATAACCCATATGTTGTTTGGTAGTGTTACCTCCATTTGTACAATATGAAGTTATGTATTTCAGTTGCTGAGGAGTTGATTGTACTGTAGCAACATATAACTTATGCAGCATCCCATTAAAGACAGTCAAACCAGACAGAATGAAACAAGTAAAAGAGATCATTCCAAAGAACATTGTTAGTTGGTAAGTGAATGCTGTTCATTGCGGAACGGTGTTCTCTTTCCACATCACTGACCAGGGCTGAGATCTGCTGCTGCTGGACTGTCCCGCAAAAACCGCGGGGGGCGCAGACTCATTTTGGAAGATGAGTAGGAATAGGAGCGCAAACGGATTCCTGAGTCACCCAGTTCCTTGAAAAGAAACTGCACATAAAGTACAGTATGTTATTAAAGCATGCTTAGAATCTAGCAATCAGCACATGTCTTTGAGAGCTGTGAGCAGCGCTTCACTTTTGCCGCTGTGTGGTCACATGCCGATGACGACTTGGTGCGTGTGCAAGTCAGGTCCGGAGAAGGAAGGCAGGCATCCATTTGGTCTCCGCTACTCTGAGTGTCGGACGACAGGTTGGAGAAAGGCGACTTTGGGACAACGCAGTCCTCTTCACTGTCCAACTCGAAGGCCACAAGGCTGGGACTAGAAGGTAGAGATGGAAGGACTTTAAAGTATTGTCAGAGAGATCATTTTAAGTAATTTTTTCCATCTTATCTTACCATTCTCTGTGCATGCTGAAAAAATAATTAGGTATTTCTACACAGCCCTGGCTCCATAAAAAGTGTTGAACACTGCTCACAACAACGCCATTGACTTCGCAATGCTTTTCAGTGTGTGGGGGGGAGCTTCAGAGGGAGTTAATTTTGACTTGCAACCATTCTCGAGAATTAGTTAACCCTGCCTTTAAAGCATGTGTTGGTTACAACAGAACACCCCCCCCCCCCCTCCGTGTTACCCACCTACACTACCCAGAAAGAAAAAGGGTCACTGATATGCTTGTGAAGATTAAATAACTATTTAATCACATTATATCTACTTTTATCACCTTCAATAAAATGTGCCATGAGCATTAAACACACTGCTGCAGCTGTTCATGAATGTGTCAGGTTAAAGTTCTACATTTTTTTATTAAACCTTTATTTACCTCACTGAGATACAGGAGTGTCCTGGTCAAGATTGGCATTAACACATACAACACATTGTGAAATCAATATACAACAATAACATCATCCAATACCAATTAAGATCCATAAAATATAACTAACCACTAACTTTTACAATGTTTTTGTTGATAAGATCATAAATGTAGGACGGATGTCACGGCAAGCATTGGCTTGTAAATGAACAAATACCAAGTCTATGTATAAACAATGAGGGTCATCCCACTCTATTGTACAGAACACCGTAATGAGCACTCTACAATTGGTCAAGTCTAATGGTAGACAGTGTCCAGAGAATGTAAGGATTAACAAGAAGCATGCATATAAAATACATCCCCGTATGCTAAAACAGGCATAAAAGTTACTTTCTAGCAAATAACAGCCCAAATGTAACTTCAGTTTTTGTACCTATTATTGAATATGTGATTTAAAGGTATGGTCAGTCATTTTTGGTACCTTTGATCAAAACAGTATCGCTCCGCGTCCTCGCGGCAGCATCTCAAACGTCAAAATGCATTGTGAAATGAAGTGTAGGCTACGGCTTCATTGATACGAGCGGTGTTCGCCATTTTGTTTATGTTCCAGTTTACGACGCCAGGACTGTGTAGAAGTATCAGATTATTTATTTAACACGCACAGAGAATGGTAAGATATCAAAATGCAAGGAGATATTTGTTGAATTTAATTTATCTTACATTTAGCTTGCAATAGTTGACTTAATATTTAAAGGAGAGGTGCATGGTTTTACCTCTAAGCCAGTGTGTATGATAAAGGGTGTACCGCAGGGATTGGTTCGAGGACCTCTACTATTTACAATATATATAAATAGTATTGGCATGGATGCCTCTTCTCAGTTACAATTTGCTTTTAATACTGTTAAACAAATATAACATTTTTAGTTTAAACTTGTTAATACTGATACTGATAAACTATATTTAAAAAAAAACTCAATGAGTCTTTACGGTGAAAAGCTTACATCCAAGTCTGTTTTATAATTTCATGGTCCATCATATCAAAAGCATTTGATAGGTCAATAAATATGATTGCCTATGGTACCACTTCTCAAGCAAATAATGTATCACTTTAAGGCCTGAAACAAGACTGATACAATTACAAGATTTAATTCTCAACTTAAAAGATCATTCAGTTGTTTACTCATTTGATAAGAGAACATATTTGCTAAAATAGACAGTTTGAAAACATGTATGTAATTATTCAACAAGGTAGGATCTCCTTCTTTTATCAGAACAAGCACAAAAGCAGATTTGAATATATTTCCATAGTCAATATTTTGATAGCTAATATGATGCAACAGTAACATACATTTCAATTATTAGACAGGTAGGATTTGAGATTGAAAAACACTAATTATTAGTGTTATTCATTAATTAATAACACTATTATTATTATTATTATTAGAAGAAGAACAATATAAAAATGTTGTTACTTTTTACCTGAGGTCACAGGACTCTAGTGGCGGACTCTCTCTGGGATTATCCAGGTCAGAAACAGCATTGCGGGCAAGCCTGGCAAGGGCTTTGCCAGCGAGCGAGAGTGGAGGGGAGGCTGGGATAGAGAGGGGGGGAGAGGCTGGGATAGAGAGGGGGGCAGAGGGGGGTATATTGAGGCGGGGAGACGTGTCGTCAAGGCCTACTGTGGCCCTGCAGTCTGTCCCGGTGCTGTCACTGGTTACACCACTGAGAGGGTACGTCCCATCTGCATCCACCACCTGGGCCCAAAAAGCAGGGTCAGACCACATGGTAGGTTTAAATGAGCTTCACCAAGATGTGGTACAGTGTGGAAAGAACAATGTATTTACCAGAGGTGGAAAGAAAAAATTATAATGACTTTTTTTGTGTAGCCAATTTTTAATTTTTAAGTAATTTAAAAAGTATGTCTTGTTTGATGTATTGTACTTCGCTACATTTTCAATACCATTCCATTCCATTAATTCCATTAATGAGTAAAGATTATTTTTACTAAAGTTGCCCTGTTTAAAAAAGTGTGAGTACATACTTTTTGTTTATACATTTACAATAACTATGCACCCTCATTTTTTATTAATACATTTTAAATATGCTCCTTGGGTAAAAAGGGTAGAACATTGCACGGGCGGGACTCCCCTCCACTGTTTTAAAAGTAAATAAGTAAAGTTTATCATGAGTACATTTGAAATAAGCTACTTTTTACTTTTATTTAAGTAGAATATGTTTGTACTCTATCCACCATTGTGTATGTGTGTAATAGGACATAATAGGACACATTTTCCCTCAACCATGCCCCCACATGGCACAAATGACACACTACGCCTTTAATCCTTGGTTGCTGTAGTGCCAACAATGCTATTATGCATAACCTGATTCAGCTGTGTGTTGGCCCGGGCACTGCTGCAGATTGTAGAGACAAGAGGGACTCCAGCAAAGTCTGTCAGTTGGTTTTGGACTGCTATCGACTGAACAGGATGCCCCTTCACTGTGGAAAAACGCAGTCTCAGAATAGCTCTGCAATAATCATGTTTCCCTACCGTTTTACAGACTAGGAAAGCAATATGGAAGACATCAACTTGGAATTTGTTATTTATCCCGCTGAATGATTTACTGCCAAAGCATACGAGGTTTGGGGTTGGGGGTTGATTACTATAATTCCTCTCTGCATTGGCCAGATACTATGAAACGTCCGATTGTTCCCAGAACAACAGAAGATGAGTTATAATGAAATCTCTTAACCAGACATCCATAAAGCAGTATCAGACACATGAGTCAAAAGGCTGGCATATATGCTAATAAAAGACAACAAATTACTAGGAATCCTTTGATTTAAGATGCTAGACAGCAAAAACATACCATTCATTGCAATTCACATCAAACTTAATTCAGCTCTTTGTAAGATTCTGACGCTGTCGATTATTACACCATCTTTGACTGGGCTTTCGTGAGGAAATGCCAAGGCCTACAGCTGAACAAAGGAAAATGAAATAGAGCACTGAATACTTTGACCTTTAAAGGTTTGTTTTCATTGAAAATGCAAAAGGTCCACTCGACCTGAACAGATCCGCTTCATTTTTAGCTGAGTTTATGCTAAAAGGCTAAACATTTAATGAGGAAAAAAATGTGTGCTTGCATCATTTTATCTAGAGTTAAAAACACTGCAATATTATATGGAATGGCATAGTGTGTCTCTACACGGCTACTTATTATATCAGATATAAATACCGGTAGACATTTCAGTCTGTAGTATTCGTATTAATAAGTCTACTGTATACATACAGTAAGTGTATAAGTACTGTGGACATCATTTACAGTATAAATATGTATAAAATGGCCCTTCTAGACATTATTTCCATTATACCCTGGACACTTTCTGTCTCCACTTTGATGCCAGGACAATCCATGTCTGCGCTAATGTAAAGGAAATCCTGGGCATCACTGAGGCATTTCCTCTTTCTGCTGCTCTCAAACACTCAAACACTCAAGCAAGAACATGATAGCTTCTTAAATTGCTGTATGCCAGCAGATTCTTTGCTTGACTCTGTCTGGAGTGGACACCCTTTTCTCTTGTCACTCTTCCCTTACACTATTCAAAACTTGTCCTAAATTCTCTTAACAGCCTGTATATAGACTAATACAACCATCCACATATAACCACAGTAAAACTGGATAACATTTTATGATAAAATGTTAACGTTTTGTTTGACCCAGTGAAACCACTAGCATAACATGACTGGTCGGTCAGATGACTATTTGGTCATATTAATTAAGATAAGACCTGTGTTATATAGTTCTATGACTCTGACACATATTTGTGTAGAGGATAAATAATATGGGCAAAAGCACACATCTCTGTGGTAAGCCAGTTAAGGAACAAGCTTGAACATCCAGTCCTTTTGTTTCCTATTAGTTGATTAAGTCAAACTGGATTTAAAGGACTACTGGTTTAAAATATGTGGTTGAACTGTCTACAGTATGGGGGTACTGTAAGTCTTGTAATTAATTATAGACAGGAAGCATTGCTTTTAGCCGTACTGCCATTGACCAAGCCAAGCCTCAAGTACATTTAAAGAGTAAGCCCCCTAAAATGTGTTTTTTGACTAAAAACCGTAATTTCCCGACTATTAACTGCACCTGTGTATTAACCGCAGTTTATTCAATGTTATATCATCAGGTTGGAGGCATTTTTATGTTTAATAAAATGACCCCAAAAAAAAAATGTCGGACGGAGACCGACCACTTAAATATACCGGTATGCACTAGCTAGGCTACGTAAATTATGGTAAGTTACTATTGTTTGCTACTGTGTTATTAACAAGCCAATTCGCTGACAAACAGCATGGATAAAATAAAATAAACGGCGTTAATATACAGTTGCAAGAAAAAGTATGTGAACCCCTTGGGATTACGTGTATTTTGCATGAATTTGTCATAAAATGTTCTCTGAACTTCATCTAAGTCACAACAATAGAAAAACACAGTCTGCTGAAAATAATACTACACAAACACTAGATGTTGCCATGGTTTAATTGAACATAACATGTAAACATTCACAGTGCAGGGAGGAAAAAGTATGTGAACCTTTG
>JAODOY010011465.1:0-28529 GCA_025399855.1 Forbesichthys papilliferus | reverse complement strand
TAATTGGTCAACTAAATATGGCACTGCATGCAGCTCCACAGTTGGTCTCTATGTTCGTTTAATTAGTTAAAATATAAACTAGCAAAGGCTACACTGCCATCTCGTGTTGTAAAATTGAACTACGATTATTTGACGACACAACAATAAGATAACTCGTAAACTGTTGTAGTTGCAACAATTATTGTCGTGCAAGCACCCCCGCACGCCTAATTGTTTATTTAGTCTCTACAAATGGGGACGTTTTATATAATATTTTAAGATGAACTAATGCATTACGTAACATCCAAAAAAAATAAGTCTGACACTTTACTTTCGTTTTATAGTAAAAGTGAAACAAGGTCGGTGCACGATCTATGACGATTGGGTAATCCTATGTCTTTTGATAAAGGAATTAAACCTACACCAAACGGGAAAGAATGTCCAAACCTGAGACGAAAAGTGAGTAGCTATCATATTTCACCATCGATACCCAATTCCCAAATGTTTAGCCTATAGCAAATTTAGGGAGCATACGCTTAGGTTGATATCCTCCGGAGTTACAGATGTGAAAGTGAAGTCAGTTAGTATTAAATGTGCAATTGTATATATGATAAAGTTATGTCTAGTTATGCAGCCAGACAAAAGTAGAAGTCAGAGGCGTAGATTTCGTTTGGACATTGGGGAGGGACGTTATGGCCAAATTTGATAACACAATATATTTCCTAATTTCGGTCGATACGATATAATTCCAATATCGATATGAACAATATAAGCCTCAGAAATACTGCTAAGAACCCCCACAACGGAGTACTTGGAAACAACTGAAAAATGCATTTGCCAAGTCTTATGAAATCTCTATAAAACTATAATATTTTAGAAATATCCCATGTGTGCCCATATGATCCTGAGAGCTGTGTTGTATGGTGCATTGTGCTCCTGTATGGTCTCAGGGGAGGGGCCAGGCAAATAATTGTTCAAAAGACCCTTCAAACAAACATAAAAGAGGAAAAGTTACCCTGCCCGGGGAAAGCCCGGGGTTCCCTTCTGGAGCCAGGCCCAGAGGGGGGGCTCGTTGGCTGGTTTTGCCATGGAGCCCAGCCGGGCATAGCCCAAACAAGCAATGTGGCACCATCCTCCTCTTCATCCTATGGGCATACCACTTGTGGGAAGGTCATGGGCGGCAGAGGCTAGCTCTGGGGATGTGGGATGTCAACTCGCTGGTGGGGAAGGAGCCGGAACTTGTGCGTGAGGTGGAGCGCTACCATTTAGATCTGGTGGGGCTTAGCGGTGGATACTTACTAGGCTTGAATACTAGTGTGTGCACAAATGTGTAGCCTACTTAGTGTATTTTTTAATTTGATAGATTTTCTATTATTGTGACTGGTGATTAGGGCACAGGCGAAAGCCAAATGTTTTACCTCTCAAATGCTTTTTATTTCATGTTTTTATCTGCTATGGAGGGGTTGAGTGAGTAGAAACGCTGCTCCTTTGCATCGAAAGGAGCTAGTTGAGGTGATATGGCCATCGGGTAAGGATGCCCCAGTGCACCTCCCAAGGGAGGTGTTCCAGGCACGTCCAGCTGGGAGGAGGCTTCGAAGAAGACCCAGGACTAGGTGGATGGATTATATCTCCACATTGACCTAGAAAAGCCTCGGGATGAGTTGCTGGAAACAGAAACTTTCCATCTCTCACTGTTATTGTCCCAGTAACCTCACATAGAAGCAAATTCAACTCGTAACAAGTGTCAAATCTGAGGATGTTCCCTACGCTACACGCTGTGCGCGCTTCAGCCAGAGTACATTTGCTGACTGCAACATCAGACAGACAAAAGCTGTTTCTTCAAATGTTACGCATTGTATGTGGTGTATGGCCATCTGACCCTGTGAGAATCTACTGTTATTAATTATGTAGATTTCTATCACACACTTGTGTACTATCGCCTAGCAACATATTATTTGTCAAAGGCGGCTGCGCAAAAATAAGAAACCTGGCGAAAACATACTGTATGTTTTTTTATAACAGGTCAATTTGACCCGGTGTGGCGGTTATAGGTATACATGCCCATGTTTTTAACTAGGTTTAACAATATGGAGTGCCACACAACACCATTTTAGGAAAAGTCAAAGACTGGGGGATTTCAATATATTATTAAAACAGAGTTATGTACAATTGAAAAACCTCCACAGGTAAAGTATACTCCTTGGCAGTTGTAGTGTTATTTCATTATTTTCAACATAGGCCTGATTTAACCCACTATTCTGTCCTCTTTGGGGGATCTAAATATGCCTGTGACATGCTTGTGACATGTATTATTAACCCTTGGACTTCAATAGCTCATATGGTCATATTAAACAAATCTGTGTTTTGGGATGATCTAGACTTATTAAATAGCTGATTTAAAACAATAATAGTCTACATAAAATTTGGGAAACATTTTGGACATAACCTATTCTACCATCATCAGGCGGCCCTATTGAGTCTTTCATGTTTTTATTGGGGGGGGGGGGGGGGTTGAAAAATACACTTGTTCTAAATATTAAGGGGGGATGCATCCCCAGCATCCCCCCTGGAATCTACGCCTATGGTAAGACCTATGCTTAATATACAAGTCTGTCCTTATGCTAAGTTTAGTCTCTCACTGTGGCTAATATAGCAATATTATATAATATATATATTATATATATATAATGATGTATATATAATATATATCATCTCCAGAAGTCCATGCAAAGAATGCAGCGCATTCACACTGATCCTGATCTAACGTCGTCTTTATGGTGGTGTTAAAGCGTGGCTCAACTGTTTCCTGTCAACAATCAGTCCGGTGTTTTGACTTGTATCCTCAGTGAGGACGCAACAAGATGGATCCCAGATGAAAGATCTTTTGCAGCCTGAACTGCTGGATCAAAATACAGATGCCAAAAATAAAGAAGCCCAGTGTGTTGTTCCCAGAGATACTCCAACCACTAGCCAGGCCAGCTCTGCTGATGATGGGATGGCGAGCAGATGTAAAGATAGAAGCAGTGATAAAGAGCACACGCTGACGCAGAAGAGCCCAGCTTTGTGCTGTTCGTTGAGAGTCTTAAAGCGACTGACCGAGTGCAATGAAAAACTGGATCCCCTGTCTGCCAGCCAGACACACACAGTGCTTATACAAGTAAAACCCGATATCTCTCTCACTCATTGACATTTGACAAATAACATCCCAGATACTTTCACATAGGAAGCTCACAGCTGATAAATGTACAGGTTATCATTTCCAGGTGGATCTCTTTAACAAAGGGGGAGAACCCTGTGCTCAGGAAGGAAGAGATGTATGGAATGCCGACTATGTAAAAATGCCATGTTCTATGAGGAGTGTTGTGACTGACAGCACTACTTTCAAGGTGAGTGTGAGGAAAGAGCGAAGACATTAACATCAAATGTTACCACCCTCACCCTACTGCCTACACGGCTCTCTACCTCTCACCCTGCCACACGTCCGCAGGTTGCAGAAATTACCGTTATCGTGTTTGGTTGATGTTTTTTAAAAGAAACAGACTTTATGTCCATGTAGAGACAAGAAGTCCACCGGTGGGACATAATCTTAAAGCAACTGGATCTTCTGGTTCATAGGAAATCAATCACAGTGGAAGATGTGAAGGTATGCTGAAGAACATCAACAGTTCCTGCTATTAGAGCAGTGGTTAGCCAGGACCAATCACAACAGTTTACCTTTAGTGGGTAGTGGGGACGGAGGGAATTACATCATCTCAGAATTGTTTTCAATACTTATTTGCAACGAACGACTTTTTGGAAAGGTCCACTTGCTTAGAACAGCAGCAAATGTTAAACTTGTGTCTCTCTCTAGAAAGCCATACTGGAATATAATCCAAAGTATAAAGGTCAGTGGGCCTTTGACGCCCTCAACAGATTTGTTAAGGTCAGCAAACATAGCCTTTTTTTCATTATAAACTATCAAATATATTTATGTGACACTATACCAAGCCATTGATTATGAGCACTGAACAATTATCTTCCAGGATATGCCCAAAGAAGACAAGTGTCCTCTTACACTGTCCAAAATTGCTGCTCTCGCGTTAAGGCTTCCCCATGAAATAAAGCAGGTACAAAAAAACGTGAAGGTTGACTAAATCTAATGTTGAAAGCTGTTGATGGTACTGACGTCCACGGCTATGATTGCAGCCCGTTCCTTTGCTGAAGAGCGGAGTGTCTGCATCCATCACGTTGTCACAGGGACAGATAGCCTGCCTATTGGCCAACGCTTTCTACTGCACCTTCCCACACCGCAATACTTCCAACGCCAGAGCAGAGTATTCCAACTACCCCAGCATAAACTTCAGCAGGTAGGACACCACAGGCGATGTCCGTTTGATACCTGCTTACTAAATGTAAGTATGCAAAATAAGGTTTTGTGGTTATAAAAAAGAAAGACATACTTCCATTCTGGATTAAGAAAAACATACAGAATACTGTATATGTATTTAATGTATATGTTTTATTACATATACTTTAAATATACACTAAAGATTGTTTGTATTCCTTTCCACACAGTGTGTGTGTGCACTCGAAATGAAATAAGGAAACGAGTCAAGTGACCAGTGTACTTTAAAGCATAATTTATTATTTTGTGATACTCTAGTGCTTACAGTACATACACGTGTGTGTATCCAGTTGTTATTGTTACAGTTTCATTGCCTCATAATTCAAATTTTGCATGCAGCCTGTTTGGAAATTACTCGGAGAGGAAGAAAGAGAAGCTGAAGGCCATCTTCCATTACTTTAAAATGGTCACTGATGAAAGTACGTTTCTCCTAAAGCTCGTCCTGACTGTGTGGGCTACACATGGCAACAACGGGCATAGCATCACCTGTGTTTTGTCTCGGCAGGCGTCAAGCTATATGGGCTCGTGACATTTGAGAGGCACGTCCTCGCAGACACAGAGAGGCCTGTCTGGGGGAGGTACTGTATCTGTGCCGTATATAAACTGCCGTCCTGGCACGTTGCTGTGTTCTCTGACTGCTCTCCCCCATTTCTGTCAGATGCATCAGAAACATGGGGAATCTCCACGTCACGTCAGATGGCGGTATTGAGACCGATGGCAAAGGCATGCTACAGGTACCTGTTGATTCAGTAATGCTTTGGGCAGTAATGATGGGCCTTGACTGTGATGATGGGACATTTCATATTTCACCATTCATCGTGAATTATGATTTCTTAAACTTTTTGATTTTGATTATTGATATAATTCTTAATGAAATTGTACATTTCAACATAGTGACGGCTGTTCTCGCCACCCTAGTCTGGTAATACCTATTGCGGGTAGTGTGGTTTGCAGTTATGGATTGTGTGTGTGTGTGTGTGCAGGTGGATTTTGCCTCCAGCATGATAGGTGGGGGCGTGCTGGACTCTGGGCTTGTTCAGGAGGAGATTCTGTTCATCATGAACCCAGAGCTGATAGTGTCTCGCCTCTTCACCGAGAGACTGGCCGACAACGAGTGCCTAATTGTCAAAGGTATTGAACTTGTGTGTGTGTGTGTGTGTGTGTGTGTGTGTGTGTGTGTGTGTGTGAACAGGGCTGTTTCCTGACTAATGGCTACACAAAAGTTACTCCTTCTTTTCAGGCACTCAGCAGTTCAGCAGATACTCTGGCTATAGTGACAGCTTCAAGTGGGACGGCTCCTCCCACGATGATATCCAAAATCCCATCAGGTATGAATAAGTGTGGCCGCGCCTTGCTCAGCAAGGAGGCTAACCCCCATGGACCACAGTGTCTGTCACTAGTGCGTCCTTCAGATATAGACAGTGAGGCTTCCTTTACTTACCGTACAGTTACTATAAAGCAGGAGGTCTGGGGGCCTGGGGGTCTTCCACCAGAAGAACATTTGGGCATTAAACACTTAATTTTTTGCATTCTGGTGAATTCTTATGGAAAAATGTGTGTCTTTTCTGCATCAATGTAGAGTGGAAGTGTATTTTTGCTAAAAGGAAAACATTAAATACAGGAACCCTGGCACAAATCAAAATATTTGGAATATAATGCAGTAAGGGTTATCAAATGTATGTATTGCTTTAGGCATAGGCCTCAACACTCATAAGGCATGATTTAGCCTGCTCTTCTGTGCTCTTTTCTATGGGGGAAGTAAATGATTTATACATTAATTATGTTTATGTATTACCTATGGACTTTAATAGCTCATGTTCCAAGCTTTCTGCATTTTCAAAACATCTGTGTTCTGGGATGATCTACTGTAGGCTAAACTGACTTAAAACAATATTAGTCTACTACACATTTTGACCATAACCTAATAAAACTACTGGAGAACGAGAAGCCAAAATCACAGAACTGTCGGCTTGGTCTATACTATAGCACTCCGTCAGCATCTAATCCAAATACACTTGTTCTAAATATTGAGGGGCACACATCTCCTGAATACCCCCCCGCCCCCAAAACTACGCCTATGACTACAGCTACAATGCCTACAGTTGCTACGTATTGGCCACCATTACATGAGCACACTAGTGTATATGATCATGTTGTATACACTTTATCGTTATAACCTGTAGCTCATTAATAATGTATGTACTGTCCCACAGGGATAAATGGGGACGACTGCACAGGCACATCCTAGCCATTGATGCTGTGCACTTCAGACACAAAAATGAGCAGTACAACATTCAAGCAATAAAACGGGATCTTAATAAGGTGAGACTCGTTTACTCTGTATTTCTCTCCTGGCTTCGTTGACAGATGAAGAGTGTCAGTGTTGATCTAGTACTTGCTGTGAAGTAGTTTAATGAAAGTATATTTTGGCCGGAGCTGTGGAACCTGCCCATATGGGCCTTAGTGCATGAGAGAGATCAGGGGGTTTGAGTCCGGCTCATGTTCATTTACCAATCCTGATATACTGTACCTCTCAGGTATATGTCACTGCTCCTGGTTGACTGTTTTGTTCTATCCATTAAGGCGTACTGTGGATTTAAGGCATCCGGCCGACATGGCCCAGACATTGCTACAGGAAACTGGGGCTGTGGGGCCTACAATGGTGACCCACAGTTGAAAGGTGACATTTTAATCTTCGGATCATTGAGTTTCATTTAATCTATTATGTACTGCATATACACATTTTAATCCTTCAGTAGTCTAAAGGTTAAACAATGCTATGCATAATACTGAATGTGTTAACATCCACACAATAGTTATTTCTTTTACAGGGCATATGGAATATGCTGGAACTATTTTATGCATTTGAGCATGCTTGACTTGTTTTTGTTTTTACAGCCGTGATCCAACTGATGGCAGCGGCAGCAACAAAGAAGAGCATGGCCTTCTTCACCTTCAACAACGACACTTTTAAGAGAAGCCTAGAGGAGACGTACCAGCTATTGGTCACAAACAAGGTTACTGTCGGTGAGTAGTGGAAGGTTTAAGCAGACACTGGCATGTTGGGCTCCCATAGGCTCCGACTGACTGGGGGCCTTGTTGCTCTCGCTCACCACAGGGCAGCTGTACACACTACTAGAGAACTACTGTGCTGTCAGGCAATATAGCCAACCGCCACTGGAGGTGTTCACGTATATCAGGACCCAATACCGTGACCAACACTGAATATGTGTATTGTTGTGATTGGAGCGTGTCCTTACTAGTAATGTGCCTTTGTTAGCATAGAGCATCAGCACCTATAAACACATATAATGCCACCAGAACTATAATTTTTATTTCACAAATATAGGTATTATAACAATAAATGAAAATACATAAATCCTTCACATTTAGGCAGCTGTTCAGTTAAGTTTCTGTAATCTTTTTACAAATGTCACGACTATAGCTGACATTAGTTCATACAATTAAGACTCATTTCAAGTAATCTTAAGGCTTCACAACAAGAATTTGGCACAAATGAGGAAGTTTAGACTTGGGGAAAAGAAAACCAAAGCCATTGGACATTAAAAAAGTAAAACATACATATAATATGTAAATACAACATACGACAATAAAGCAAGATGGAAGGAAAATATGGAACAATGATTATGGGCAAATGCAATTAATTGTGTTTAATAAATGGTGTTTATAAAAGGGTGGCTCAGAAATGAGCCACCCTTTTATAAACACCATTTATTCACTGATAATACTCCTGACACCTACTTATTATTGTAGATGGACAGAGCATGCTAAATGTTTTTGCTTGTGTAATCGGCTTTCTAGAAATGTGTCTGAAATGTATCTGCATAATAAATCGCTGTTCTATGTTTACAAGCCTCATTCTACTTCACCATGTTGTGGTTGCAAAGCTGTGTCAACTGTGCATAGCAACCAACTTTGCATGTGAGACGTTTCATAATACTCATGTTGGGTTTTAATTTGAGGTAACCTAATCAATCCATTGATTGATACAATTTGAGGCAGAGTATCTCTAGAATGCAATAAATAACAATTTAAAATTGTTTAATTGCCATGTGCTCATACATTTACATCATTTATGACCTATTCACCTCCATGTGCCAGAAGTGTGTGGCTGTTGTTTTATATTCAAATGTAAATATTATAGTTCTGATGTAGCCTACACGTACAGAGATGTGGGACGAGGACACTCTGACACCCTGACAACACAGGACAGTGGAGGTAGGTATATGCACGATAAATTACTGTTTTTCTGAGAATGCGTTGAGGTTGAATGCGGTGTCCATGAAACGCTGGAACTCCAAGAGGTGAGCCTGCTTGTTTCCAGTGGCTGGGGCGGCTGCTGGCTCACGGCCAGCATACCTGCACACACACACACACACACAAACAGCAGTGTCACATATAGAACCCTTATAGATGCAGCTTCCTGTCAAAGGAATCAAAAGCTTACCAGACAGGTCTGTGTCGGCGGATGGTGGTACGAATGCGAGGCTTGATGTAGTCATAGTAACCCTGGTTCTTGTGCTCTTCCTGACACCACACCAAGTCCGCATTGGGAAAGCGGTCGGTCTCGGCTTTAAGCAGGTCAAATGGGAATGGTGAGAGCTGCCGAGAGAAGTGACACATTTAGTATATCTGTAAGGTTAGTATCTACTGTCCCTACACCATAGTACAATAAACAGTTTTCCAAAATATATGCACATTTCAGAGTTAATAATGAAGCGTTATATATACCACCAAGTGACAAAACGCTGTATAATCTAGAACTCTCTGTTTCAGTTTTTCCTGCATCAACTGTTCTCACTTATTCCTGCTGAGTCATACCACATAGGCATGCTACACTTTTTTTGTCCTATTTTGTGTTTCCATGCGTATTGCTCTTATGCACATCACTGACAAGGTGTGCACGTTAGTGTGCACATTAGCATGACTTGTTGAGACCTCTCAGTATAATTAAGCAATAGAAATGTAAACAAGCTGCAAATAAAATTCCCTGATATTCCATGATTCATCCCAAAAATGTATACAATTCCATGAGTTTTCATGTCGGGAATAGACTTTTTTAAATTCCATGAGTTTTCATGTCGGGAATAGACTTTTTAAAATTCCATGAGTTTTCATGTCAAGAATAGACTTTTTAAAATTCCGTGAGTTTTCATGTCAGGAATAGACTTTTTAAAATTCCATGATATTCCAAAAATTCCATTACCCGTGGGTACCCTGTACAGTACCTAGCCTATGCAATATACAAAAATAATCAATAAAAAAAGGAACAGAAAACATTGTACATCTTCATGAGCCCTGCTCGTGTGAAAGGTAATACAAGCAGTCTTGTGATACCTGTTCAATGCGAACAATAGCCACTGCATCCTCACGGTCTCTGGCTTTGCGCTCACGGGTCAGATCATAGTAGACCTTGCCGGTGCAGAAAATGACTCGTTTCACATCGTCTGGGTTGGCGGATGCAGGCCCAACGTCTGGGATCATGCGCTTGAAATGTGTGCCTTGAAAAACAAGACATATTTTAATAGCAATCCAATATAAGAGAAGATCAAACCAGGGGAGATATTGGTACATATATCAATTGAGTGTTTGTGTTTGCGTGTGCTTACCTGGTAGCATTTCATCAAAACTAGACTTTGCCTCTGGGTGGCGCAATAGCGACTTGGGAGTAAATACAATTAGCTGGCATTGATGAAACCAGAGACCCATAGGGAAAGAATATAGAAAGATATGTGTTTAGCAAACACTTCTCTGACGTACAGCTGCGAGTGCTCAGTGTTATTGATCTCTTAGCATGTGTGTGAGGCTCACAGGCTTCCTGAAAGGTTGCAGGATCTGTCTACGGAGCACATGGAAGTAGTTGGCAGGATTGGAGCAGTTCACTACAATCCAGTTGCAGTCGTACAGCTGACGGGTGGCAAACTCCTCCAGCGGATATTTCTGACAGATTAAACACATCAAATGTTACATCACTGCTCTGCAACTGTGTGTGTTGTGCGTGTTTAAGGTTTTTTGGGGGCGTGGGCTGGTTTATTGTGACTCTGTGCTAGTGTATCTTTTCTATTAAATGTATTGAGGTGAAAAAATATATATATATTTCACATGGAAACAACCAACAATCACTTAACCTGCTCCTCACCCCAGGCAAGGAAAAATTTCCATTAAAAACCCCACAGGGTAAAAAATTGAAAAAACCAAGGGACCACAGAGGGAGGAATCCACCCCTCCAAGTAGATTAAAATACAATAGGTGTCGATATGCCAACAAGTTTTATCAACTGTACTTTGAACGGAATGTATCACATTGTGCCGCAATTAAATAACATTGATAATAAAATATGATGATCAGACTGGCACAATGTGAACCGTGAGCACAATGTTTCTGAGAGAAACTCACTGGGATAACATCAGGGTCATCATTACACATTTGTAGAAACCGTTCTGGGCGGGCTGAGGAGTGTTCTGGACCCTGTGGAATTGGGAAAGAACAAAAGTGGTCAAGAAACTGCACAATGTCCCATGATACACGTTTCGACAGACATTGGAAGAAACTATGAATGAACTATGAATAAAATACTGTACATCAACCAACAAGACTTGTAAAGAAGACAGCATCTACCATTATTATTATCCTACCATTCCCTCCATGCCATGGGGCAACAGCAGGACAATGCCATTCTGTCTGACCCATTTGGCTTGGCCAGGGCTGATGAACTGGTCGATGATGCACTGAGCTGTGTTATGAAAGTCCCCAAACTGGGCCTCCCACAGAACCAGTGCATTTGGACTGGCCATGGCAAAGCCTAACTCAAAACCTGCAGACAGACGCAAAGATATAGGTACTGTATACACTTAAGGAAAACACACACATAAAATACAATATCAATAAAATAAGGATCAAATGAGTTACTCCAAACTAGCAGACATTATATGTGTAGCCAGTGGTTAAATATACTGTAGGGTAAATTAGGGTAAGACCTGACTTAGTACTCCTTTATTTTGTCAAAAATGGGAGGTTGAACAAGGATGAATAATATCTCCTTTAAATGATGTGTTTTCCATTAGAGTTTTGGGTTCCAGCGTAACAACAGGACCCAATGTTCACCTAGTACTCCATATTCCGATAGAGAGCTGTTGCAGACAGTGTAGGGAGCCTGGTCAGGAAAGATGTAGTCCATCGGTACGCAGACCCTCTTATCAACATTCTGGTCATGAAGAACATGGTGTCGGTGGCTGTAGAAGTACCAGCAACATTACAAGAAGTATAAAGTTACAAAGTACACCGACCTGCGTGCGCACACACACACACACACACACACACAGTATGTACAGTGCACATGCCTGAAAGTGCCTCTCTCCACATCCTGCCCGCTGAGACGAACATGAATCCCCTCTTTGAGCAGGGAGCCAAAGGCCATGTACTCCCCCAGAGCCCAGTCACACACCCGCTGGCTCACCATGTTGGCCCGGCCCTTAAGGATACGGCTCAGACCTGTTAATCGAACACAGAATTAGCAAGAGGCGATGATGGCGAGAACATTGATGCAGCTGCTAGCTACTGTAACAGAAAGACACTACCTCCATGTATTTTGAAGTCATCGACAGGGACAGAGGAGGCCACATTTCCAATATGGCTGAGGTCTTCCTCGCTGAGGCCTGTAGAAGCACAGCTCATACTCTTGGGCTGACCGTCCAGTGTAAAAAAACCTAAACATACATACACACACACACACATACAAACAGACCACTGTGGTTGGTTAATTTATAGGCTACACTGAATTCGTACATACATATATTTCAGTGTATAGCATGGCAGGCTAGGCTACACATGATGCTATACAGATATATCAGTGTATAATATGGCAGGCTAGGCTACACGTGATGCTAAAGAGAAGCCACTCTTACCAGGCCAGGGGGAATCCAGCCAGTGCTTGGTGTGAAGGATTTTCTCATCTTTAGAGCGTGCATAGGCCTCTTCACAGATTTTGTCATACTTAGCTACATCTTCCTACAGGAGACAAAATAACAGTATGTAAGCCTGCAGTGGATTCAGACACGTGATTATCTATATGTTGGTGGAGAATAGATACATCAATACATGTTAAGGTTACGAGGCACCATGATATTAGAGTAAGTAATAATACAAATATGTGAAATTAATTAATGAACTTAAATATATCTAAATACATTTATCTGAATTTATACGGCATAGGTTGCCTCGCTCCATGCTATTCCATGACTGACAGATTGTTATCCAAACATGGCTATAAGCTTTTGAGGGTACACCCTCAAAACATGCTTGTTCAGGAAGACGTTTAGAACTGTCATGTTTACCCTATGACATGCTCTATTGTCACCATAACGTTTGGACATACATCCCTGCATGTCATTATTGTAGGTTTAGTTACTTCTCCTGTAGCACTGAAAGTGGCTCAACACACCTCACAAGTAAAAAGGCATGAATGCTCATGAAACACAGTGACGCTATAAACACAGTAACATTATACTCTACGTTGTTGTTGTTGTTGTTGTTGTTGTTGTTGTTGGCCAGACAAAGGCTAGCTATATTTTTTATTTTATTTATTTTATTTATTTAGCACAATTTAAAATACACAACCGCAAAGAAATAATAAACAATTACTGTTCAGAGCTGGAAGAGGTAAAAACCCCAGTTACAATTTCACAAAGAATTAGGAACTGTTACAGACAAGTTAATAACAAAATATACAGTATATAGAACAAAATGAAAAAATAACTGACTAAAATATGTAAATGTTAGATGTGAGTGTGTGATCGTTATCTATATATCATTATCTATAATGAATGAAGTAGGCAATGCAATATTAAAAGTTTGTTTTAAAACGATATGCCGATGCCCGGCCACCCAATGTTGCCTGGTGAATGACCAACTTAATAACGTTAAGTACAGTAGAGTGAAGCAGAGAACATCTGACAGGTATGAATGTGCTAGTCCATTCAAGACGTAATCTTAAAATCAGCTCTGGCTTATAAGGGGAAACCAACGGAAGGAGGCAATAGTGGGTGTGTAATGTAGTCCTAATTTCTGTTAGGAGTCTGGCGGCTGAATTTTGTACGAGTTAGATGTTTGTATTAATGAATTAAGACTATCTGAACTAACGTAAAAGGATATTCACCATGGTGAGTGTCTTAGTGTACCTCATATTCTTGTCTAGTGACAACCCCCTCAGCGATGAGTTTGTCGGCATACTGCTGCAGAACTCCTTTCTGCTTCTTGATCTGCTTGTACATCAGCGGCTGGGTGAACATAGGCTCATCCATCTCATTATGGCCATTACGCCTGTAACACACCTGCAGTAGAATGCAGACACAGCAGAAACACTGTAGGCCCATATACTGTAGACCAGGGACTGGTTAACATTCAACTGAAAGAGTTACTGCACACTCAATAGTGTCATTTGAGCTTTAAACTAAATAATAGGACTGAACTGATGAGACACGTCAATGCTGGTGTTAATATTGTAAAAATACCAGTTTTTACTTAAGGAAAAATGATTTTATTTGTTGAAAATATCTCTAGTGCATGTCATATGCGTTTTAAATCGCCTGAGGTCCTTGATGCGTTCTGGCTGAGCATTTGTTCCGCTCGTGCGTCATTAAAATCAATTGACGTCTCAGCCCCTCCCCTCCCCTCACTCAGCTCCTTGAATACATTTTAGCATTTTTCACAGTTACGTAATGGGTGGAGTCAAAGCTACCCCTATACACGAGTCGCTGTGTGTCACTGTGTTACAGGATGATGTGCCATTGTTATGATGATTCTAATTTGTTCATTCGCTATTCCAACATGGAATGGCGTGGTTAAAACAACTCCACTATGATAACAGACACACACAGACAAGGTTTCATAACCATCGACAGAACATTCTGCTGTGAGTAGCTGCTAACTGACGTTCAGCCATTGCGCTCCCTACCAGATCGACCACCACGTCCTTGTGGAAGGTGTTTCGCCACTCTGCCGCCACTCTGCACACGTACATCACGGCCTCGGGGTCGTCGGCGTTGATGTGGAAGATGGGGGCGTTGACCACCCGGGCCACGTCCGTAGGGTAGGGCGAGGAGCGTGCCATTCGAGGGTCAGTGGTGAACCCAATCTAGTGGTTTGTTATAGTAGAATAATGTTTGAGTCACACTGCTGTAGGTTTACGGCATTAACGCCACTGTTTTGTGTTAGTTTAAAGGTTTAGTAAGTCATTCTAGAGAATGCTTGCTAAATTGGAACTTAAATCACAACAAAAACACCTCTCACTTTAATGCTATAGGGTTCTCCCTCAGAAGCTCCACCCCCACGCTGGAAAAACACTGCGAAAGCTATGACATTGTTGCTGATATTGTTACTGCGGTCCGCACCACTTTGTTTGTGTTTCTATTTATGGGCTGTGACGTCCCTGAATATTTTTCAGCATGCATGAAGAACAACGGTTAACTAGTGAAGTGCGTGTGAGTGTTTTAGCTTACAACTGCTTTCTATAACCTTTAATGACATTTTATGTTGGAACTTCAGATGTAATGGACAGTAAGCATGGGTGTGGATGATGCGGTGCTCGGTACTAGGAAGAAGGACGGCTGGTGTTACGTTCAAACGTACTTGGTTGTTCACCACCACGTGTATGGTGCCATGGGTGGTGTAAGAAGGCAGGTCAGACAGGTGGAACGTCTCATACACAATACCCTGGCCCGCGAAGGCGGCGTCGCCATGCATGAGGATCGACATAACCTGGGGATGGCAGCGGTCAACAGCGGGAACAAACGCAGCTCATCTGCCCATGTGTTGCTCACAGGCCGGTGTGATGTACCCGTTTGCCCTCGGCGTCTCCACAGTAAAACTGTTCGGCCTTGGTCTTTCCCTGCACCACCGGATTTACTGCCTCAAGGTGGGAGGGGTTAGCCATGAGCGACAGCGTGATGTTCCTATCTGTGACCCGGTTTATCCTCCTGTGGTACATGCCCAGGTGATACTTCACATCACCAGAGCCCTGAGAGGAAAGCAGCAGGTGCAGATATGAGTTGTGCAGCAATTTAAATGTACGTTTAAACTCGATGCGTTTAAATGTAAACGCTCAAAGGACGGTACAGACCTCATCTGCAGCCTCCAGCTTAGAGTCAAACTGACAGAAGATTTGCTCCAGCTCTTTACGGATGACATTGGCCAGCACATTTAGCCTGCCTCTGGAAACACATGGACACTTTAGCTAATGAAGAGATCAGCTTCAAGTAACGGGGTTGGGGGAAAAAAACATTATAATAATAATAACGTGCCTCTCCGTAGCACGGGAATACAGCACCCTTCATATAATTGTAATTCCATATATATACCATTATTCCCTATATAGCAATCATCATAATAATAATAATAATATTATTAATAATAATAATAATAATAATAATAATAATACATTTTAGGATTGTAGGATGCCTTTCAAGACACTCAAGAAAATATTATAGTGCAAATAAACAAATATTCAGACACTTTAATATAAAACATGTGCAGGAACATACATTTAAGAATTATAAGATACAAATAAAAGTTAAAAACTATGAAAAAATAAACACGTGAAACGATTTAAGATTGCTGGGTTGGGGAGGGTGGGCAGATACAGTAGACTATGTGAATGGAACAATATAGCACTATTCTCTATATACATATGTAGCATTTAAGTATGGCTGCCAAATATAACAATGTACAACCTGTGCATACCTGTGTGGCATTCCCATAATGACATTCTCCACTCCAGTCTCACTGGATGTGTCAATGAGAGTCTTAAGAGCTGGGATGAGTGATTCACAGCCTTCTAGACCAAAGCGCTTCTCTGATGACCACTTCCTCTGTAGGAACTCCTCAAACCTGTAAACGGGGTTGACGCTCATACATCAGGAGGTATCATAAAAGACAGCACATCTAACAAAGTCAATGGAGGCTCAAGTTCGTTGTCTAGCATAAGGTATCAAAACAATATACCCCCTCCAAACCGACATTCCTGCCTCTTGTCGGGCTATCTTCAGATTATATTATGATGTTCAGACACAGGCAGCTCTCTGTGCCACTCTAAACTGCTTTAGCTGGAAGATGATTGGGTCAGTTATTTTCTGACCAGGAACAGTTTTATATTGAGCTGCTGCAGAATAAAATGCAACAAAGAGCTCTGGAGTCCAGGAGGCTAGTGTAATAATGCTTTCTGATGTATATCAGGCCTATTGGGAGCATGGCGTACATGGCGATAGTCCCATGTACGGTAGTTTCTGAATGATCTAATTCAGGTCAAACCCCCGACCAGTTTATAGCCCAGATAAGCTTGTAGCCATCTTATCTTGTGTCCAGCATCCATGCTACTTAAGCGTAGCTATAGATACGGTGATGTTAGAGACACAGTACATAATATGAGTGCATACAGTCTGTTCTAGCCTTAGGCCAACCTTAGCAACAGTAGTAACCGTAGTCAATGGGGCTCAGTCCCACAACAGGGGCCAATCGTTCTTCAGACATTGGAATGCTCTCAGACGATTATACCGTGTCAAGGCACCCTGGCGAGGGCAGGGGACTTGAGCCAGTACCTGGTGGACCGGATCATTCGGGCCAACAGAGTCCTCTTCTCCTTCACCGTGAACCGCATAACGCCAGGCTGCTCAAACTTCTGCCTGATCCACTGGCACTGCTCCAAGTCATTAATGAACATGAACTCCACGCCAATGTGCCGACAGTACGCCATCTGCAGGAGGGGACGGGAACGTGAGCAGGCGCACTGAAGGGCTGTGATTCGATTATTCGGTTAGTTTTTTAGCAAACAGACTAATCAGATGTATCACCTACCACTACATCCTATTATGTAGCTCATAACCTGACATGCCAGAGGAATTGTTGTCACAAGTCCATCTGGGGAGCCGTCCATTGAAATGGTTTGTGAACGGCAGGTACTTTCAAAAGAATAAGTGGCAGTTGATTGGATGAACCATCTGGTCGTCTTCGCTGTAGACACACCTAAACCACGCCCCTATAGCTATAAACACGACGGTGATTGGAAAGTTCAGTTGCTACTCAATTTCTAGACTTTCTAGCCCTAGATTTCTAGCCCTAGATTCTCACAGGGTAATTAAACTGAAGCTTAAACTGAAGCTCACGAGACCATCCTAATCTCGCGAGCTTCAGTTTAATTACTCCGTGAGAATCAGACTCGCTATCTCATGCCTATTCTCCCATTTGATCTACAACAAAGACGGTGCCTAATTTACATGTATCTACCTAATCTGCCACATCCAGCTTTGTTCACAGACAGACAGGCAGACAGACAGGCAGGCAGGCAGGCAGGCGGCACATTGCTATCTCATTGTATTCTGCCACATCCAGCTGTGACAGGCATCAGGCTGGGCTGCCACTGCGCTCAACCACATTAGCATCTATTGGGGGGGGTGCAGGGTTCCCATTGTACTTTTTCCCGCTGCTCCTGTAACTTACTTAGTTTTCTTTGTTTACTCAGAAATGTCAGATGGAGAATATTACTTCCGAAGCCTGCTTTTCGTCGCTATCCAACTCGATTTTATTGTGGTAAAAATGACCGTCAGCACCCCCGTCAAATGCGTTTGTTCCTGTGTGCGTGGACCGTTACTTATTAGCCCATAACTAATGTATCAGCCCATAACTAATGTATTAGCCTATAGCTAAAAAGTCACAGTATAACTATGTTCTGGTGGAGCTCATGCATCCTTCAGCCAATGAGAGGGTGCGTTGCTTTTACCTCCAGGCGCTGAATAATCTCTCTGAGTGGCAGGGCGCTCTCACTTCCACCGATGAAAGTGGTGGTGGGGAGCCGGAACACCTTGTCCAGGTCTGACTCCTCCAGTCTGTAGAAACCTGTTGTAACCATGGTGACACAAGAAAAACTAGTCCAACATGTGCATACCATGCAAATGGTGTCAAGGTGGCGTTGGGAGCCAGGCATAGCATAATAACCAGTATGCCTAAATAAAGTTGAAAAAAGAACAGTAAAGTCACGCAGCCAACAAATGATCAGTAACTCAGAAAGAGATACCTCACAATTCAAGATATAACCCTCACATGGGTTATTCATGTGCTAGACAAGCCAAATCAACATTTGCGAATGGTTCTCTGAAGCATATTCAGAGAGATTTTTACTGTAGGAGAGCTGTTTTGTAGAGTGTTTACACTACTGGAGTAAACTGTGCAAGACACCAGTTGCACACAATAAAAACAATTGCTCTTTCACATTTTTTTTCAAGTTCTGTGTGACATTACAGGTTTCAAGGAATCCCAATAACATGATAGACCTATTCCTAATAAAGCGCACAGGATCTCCTGAAGCAGTGCAGAAGATCCTGTGCTGAAAGCACACATGCTAAGCTCTATGAAACTAGACTGCTGAGCTGGTTTGGTTGGTTTAGCAGTCTACAATCTGAGGAAAGGGCGCCAATGAGCCACTACACAGCGTACACATGACACGACACACCCCACCACCCCAAAATTAACACACTCACATACACACAGGTAACCAGGAGTACAATCTAATCAGAGGAGTCTTACGGTAACAACCTGACAGAGATAAGTGTGGATATCTGACCCCTTTCACTCCTGAACAAAGGTTAGGTACAGAGGAAGAAACAACACCTGACTTCCCAGAATCACTGGCCCCCACTGAATGTTGTCTGTTTACATTCCTGGAAGGCGAGTCATTTTTCATGTTCGTTCTGAGAAGCAAATACATATACACTACACATACACAATGGCTGACCCTACACCGCTATTACTGCATAGCTAATAGCACACCACAAGATACTGCATTCACATGAACTTCATATGAAGTGTTCATATGAAGTTCATCAACCCAAAGGAAACCCTGTCATTCCCAAGCAGTGTGAGTTGGACAGATACCGATCTGTTCATATGAAGCGCAGCTGGCACGCCACAGATCGGTTCCCAGCAGAGGGAAGGGGTTTAAGAGGGGGTTTTGGTTGATTTACTATAGTTTGAGAGTCGTGTCCTACCTCCACTGTTCAGTTTGCATAGACGTTGTTTAAACTCACAAAACTCTGGAGGCAAGGAGAAATACAAACATAGAAAGGGTTAAGTGTGACGCTGTCCGCAGACAGTGTCAGAGCGAACATCCATACATCCAACATACATATTTAGAATCGCCATCTCATTATCTCTACGGCATTAGGACAAAGCAGAACTCTTACAGGTCATCGACAATAACCTTCCTTTGTGCCATGGAGCCTGGCTTGTTTCATATAATGGCACACAATGAAAACACACGTCATGCATAGAGGCAGTGAATAACAAATAACATACCCTGGCACGCACACACACACGCACGCACAAAAACAAACAATCATTTTACCAGTGAAAGTGGAGAGAAGGGTGACTTTAGAGATTTGTAAATTCTTTGGCTTGTTAACACAATAGAGTGTTAACCTAAATAAACAGAGCACACGTGTGACTGCTAAACAGGCTATACACTAATACATTTTCATTTAACTATACTAATGGCCTATTAAGCCACTATCTGAATACATTGTACTGTAATATTTCCCCAAGAACCCTCTCAGCATCTGAAAAGATATAATTTGCTGTCGTGGAAAATCCTATCCATTCTGTTGTTGCTTAAATAAATGGGAGGCGAAAAAGTAGCTTTCCATAACTGAATGCTTTTTACGTCTCCCAACTAACAACCATGTTATCTCACATAACAACAGTATGTTCTTATATAATCTGTGTGTGCAACTGAACACACAGTAAGGACTTGTTAATAAGTAGCATCTAAATACTGCTACTGAGCAGGCTGTAAAGACACATGAATGGACAAGCCATCCAGAGACAGCGGTGCAGGTTAGTAGAGCCATGGAGGAGGAGAGGAGAGAGGAGTGCTGTTCTGTAACTAAGCCCTCTCATCTGGCCCGGCCCGGCCTCCCTCCTCACCCAGTTTATCATGGGAGGTGATGATGTCAGAAGGCTCCAGGTCGCCAGACATGATGCCCAGGGGGTCCAGCTGAGACACATGGTGACCCCGGATCTGCATTCCCAGCAGGGGAAGGGGGGGAGGGTAGGGGTGGATGGATGGGCCAATGGGAATACATTGATAAATGGAGGGGGGTAGAGAGGTTGGGGTTGGGGAAGGGGGGGGTTCTCAAGATAAAGGCAAAGCGTGGGGGGTGTTACATAACAGAAGCAGGCAACAGAAAGGCCAGAAATGGGCAACAACCCAGCGGGTCAGTTGCCAGGGCAACAAAAATAATAACAACAACAAAAACAAAACAAAAATGTGACGAAAAAGAACCAAACAGCATAGAAGAAATGTAGGGAAGGGATTGAAGGGAAAGACCATAAAGGAGAAAGACACAAAGGTCAGCGTTAATGAAGCCTGGAGCAGCTCCCTTGTCCTCACCAACATTCTGGAAGCCCACTGAACATGGGGCGTCATCAAAGTCTACACAGCTGATGTCCAGGGGATCCAGCTTGGCTATGTGGTGGCCACGCACCTAGACACACGGGCACATGGCAGGACCACTCAGTGTGTGTGTGTGTGTGTGTGTGTGTGTGTGTGTGTGCGTGCGTGTGACCTTGTCCATACTTTTCCTGTAGGTCGTATCTGACCCTTAAAAAGTGCTGACTCTTTGATATTTAGCTAACTTAGTGGTAGAGCTATAAGGCTCCAGCTACTACTATTGTATGCTAGGGTTCAAAGGCCAACACCACTTAGCCTATTATTACCTTGGAAAGCTGGACTTCCTAGACATCAGTTACATTGGCACAAACATGGTTATTATATGCTAAACGTCCGCGTGGTTAATAGCACTCTGGTCCTACATTAATATGTGGGAAATGAATGGATCATTCTCCCATTATCATATCGCATAATATCGTCTTTACAACAAAGATATGTCCTGAAAAGGTGTCCACACCAACATTCCTTTTGTTTATGGTCCTTGGATTGTATCAGTTAATAAACACAGCAGGGTGAGTTTATCTGTGTGTGTGTGTGTGTGTGTGTGTGTGTGTGTGTGTGTGTGTGTGTGTGTGTCTCAGTCTTTATGTCGGAATGCCTTTTGTGTGTGTGTGTGTGTGTGTGTGTGTTGTCGGTGTCATCCTCTACCTGGTAGGCTCGTATGAGCGACTGTACAGCTAGATGGTCCTCCACCAGCTTCTCCACGTTGGGCCGTGCCCCCACCAGAGCGTAGGCAGGCCCCTGAGCTGCATCCCCCAGGGGTGGAGGGCTCTGGTAGGCGGCGCCGGGGGGAGCCCCGGCATTGGCATTACGGAAGAAAATATCCCAGGACTGCAGGAGAGTATGGGTGGCAGGGCAGAGCAGAGAGGAGGAGACGGACATTAACACGTCTAATTAACAGCTTTAAAGGTGGAGTCATTGTGCCATGAGGAGATATCCGGCGAATTTGACAAAAAAAGTACATTTGCTTACAATCGCTGACTGTGCCTTTAAACAGCACGGTGACATCCATTCTGCTACAGCTCACAACCAGCAAGCAGGGTGTGATGTAATACCCACCTAGAGAGGACTAATCTATTTAGAGACCCACCAAACACCAAGTACCGACAACGAAATTGACAAAAAACATTTTAGCTAATGCTATACCTGTGTGTGTAGTAGTTTTGAGCAGAGCACTCCAGAATCTATGTTGTGCGCGCGGCTATATAGGATGTCATCCAATCAGGAACAAGAAGGTCATTTTGGCACAACCTTACTCACAATCAATGAGTGGAACAACACAATAATAAAGCACGGAAGCTTTTCATTGACATTCCACTCACTCCCACTAAGTGACCCACCTGTGTGTCCCAAACCACAGTTAAGAAACCACTGAGGTAGGCTACTGCATTTTATCAGGTTAACAAGTATTATGTAGACGAATCTGGAGCACTCAACCGATGAACCCGTTCCCCTACATTAGCGGGACTTTTGAGACAGTAACCGCCCCTTCGTGCGTGAGAAGGGGCGGGACAGGTGGGTGGTTACGGTGACTGACACGCAGCAGAAAGGGCATGGGCTCCTTAGGCAACATGCTTATGTATTGACTTTGTGCTCACTGCAAGTTGCTTTGGTTAAAAGTATCTGCTGAATTAACTATTTGTAAACGTTTTACTCGATTGCGTCTTCAGCTGCATCTCAGTAGCCAGGTTAATAAACCCATCCCGCTACATGGCTCCTCAGAACCTTGTCAATGCAATATAGGGTCAGGTTATACCTGGTGTCCATTGCTCAAACAGGCACATCAAACACATGTGTACACACGCCTTAATGTTTAACTCCCTAAAGCTAATTAACATATTGCTGTGAGATGCTACAGACTGTAAAGGAAACATACAGTATGTCCACGGCCTACGCTTTACACAAGGTCGTATGTGTACAGTATGGCTTCTGTAGATCTGAGCAAGGTGAAACAGGACACAGAGCCTATAACAGCTGAGCCTTATAGCAAAATATAAGGCATCTGCAAACACCAACAACCATAGGAACAAATGCTTTGTCTTCAAACTGGTATTTTCACCTTTGTTACCCCCACGCACACATTCACCCACCCACCCACCCACACTACTCAAAGTAGTATTGATTTTGCGAAGTACTATCTTAACAGGCTACTTATTCATTCATACGTGCAGTGGCACATTTCACCCAGAGTATACCTGTCTGCTCACGGTTGGGCTGCTAATATAGGAGACCTGTAGTCTCTACCTTAATGTTTGCAGGCTTACGAGGTCAACATAGCCGCACTGTAAATCAGGACATCTACAAAGTCAATAGTACCTTGTGCACATTCCTTGGATTTTCAAGCCATTCATAGTACATTTCTTCGACATAGTTGGAGCTGGTTCCATTCAGAAAGGGCTCCGCTGCCACCGGCGCATTTAAACACCGTATGGGCTGAAACGTCCTCAGAGCCTCTCTTCCCACAACTAATACTGTCCGGAGCTGTGAAACATCCTTGGCTGTTTGGGCTGTAGTTATTGGCCGCAACCTAGCAACAGTAGTCCTTAAACGGTGCATGGCCGCCAATTAGTGCTACCGTACCGTCCTGCCTCCTTAACAAGGAAAACAAACGAAGATGGCAATATCGTCCGGTCCGAGACAGGGACCTCTTGTGCCTCCGCAAATACTGGTGCTCTTCCACTTCAGTGGTAGTGACGCCTCCTAAAGTCTCCTCCTGTTCTACTTTCGCGGCTTGGTCTTCAAGTCTGTTTTACACACAACACACACATTAAAAGCACGCATTGTCTGTTCCGCAGCACCACAGACATAGACACATGTCTAAATGCATTGCTGAATTGCATTACGATATGGCAAGCCATTAGGTTACCCTACGAAGATGTAACTTTATAATATCCCTCACGATGTAGGCTGTCCATATTGGATGACAAGTAGCCCATTCGAATATTTTACAAACTAAAAATAGACGCAGAGAGAGAGAGAGAGAGAGAGAGATCCACCTCTCGTAACCTGAAAATATATAGACTGCCCAATGTTATTTGGTCTGCGGCTACAGGCTACTACAGCACACGCACACTGATTTATTGTGATAGGGTTTATAGTTACTGTGTAAGCAAATATAGCGTTAACTATTGCGTCCGTATACAATAATAGCCTAATAGATTACCTCATATTGAATGTAACTTTGCGATTGTTTCAATTTCGCAACACCCCAAACAGTAGCCTACACCTTGCATACCTTGTCCAGTAGTTCCAAAACACGGAGGTAAAGTTAGTTTCATATTCAACATTTGTTTAACATTCAAATTGCAAATCTATTATGCACTTAAATCATTTGAGTGAATGACATCAAACCAGTTGTGAAATATAGAGACTCATATGCCTCATGTGCCACATTACTTGTTTTTGAAAAATGTTTTTTGTACATTTTCTAAGAATTTAATAAACGTCATGGGTAGCTGTATACTGTATTGGAGAAGGAGCAAAATAACTTTATATAAAGCACTCCATAGACAGTATACAATTATGCATAAATAGAGTTTATTAAAATATTTAAAAAATGTACAAAGGTTATATTACAAAAACCAGTCTTGTGGCAGATGAACGAGGCTATTGCCTATGTTTTACAGTTGGTTTGACATCCATAGGTCAATTGGTGAGGGAGCATAATAGCTTTGTATAAACACTCTATAGACAGTATACAGTTTTGCATGCATAATATTTATTAAATTATTAATAAAATGTACAAAAGGTATATTACAAAATCAAGTATTGTGTCATATGAGGGAGCCTATTGTCTATGTTTTACAGTTGTTTTGACATCCATAGGTCAATTGGTCAGGAAGCATAATAACTTTATATTTATTTCTACATAGTTTTTAATAAATTAGAAAATGTACAAAAAACATTTTTCAAAAACAAGTCTTGTGGCACATGAGGCATTTGAGTCTCTATATTTCACAATTGGTTTGATGTCATTCACTCAAATGGTTTAAGTGCATAATAGATTTGCAATTCTAATGTTAAACGAATGTTGAATATAAAACTAACTTTAACTCCGTTTCCAAAACCCGAAGCGAGACGCAATGACAACTACGTTTTTAATTTAGGCTATAGCCTATAATGACATATAACATTGACTTCGATAATCAACCACGACCAATTGGGCTACTGAAAAACGTGTTTCGTTTTTAACTGAAATAACCAACCATAATTTAAATAAGGGGGCTTACCTTTTTGTGAGACGCTAGGAAGCTTCTGATTTATTTTTAGTTAGTTGTAGTAGGCTATCATGCTATATGTGCAGTACTGCACTCTGGATTGTCGGGGCACTGTCTATTTACATTGGTGCTGATCATGCGTCACGCTCTGCTTTTTTTTAGACGTCAGTGCGCATAATATCTTCACGGCTGCGCTGTACGTTCGTAGACCTATATAGGCCATAGCCTATAGGCATACAGCATATGGCAAATAGATCGATACAGAATAGATTGACAGATAGATACAATCGATACCTATAACCACCCATGTGACTGTGAATTGTGTGTGAAACAATATAGTTAATCTTTAGTCTTGGTAAACTAGTACCACACAGAATAGGAGATAGGATTAGGTGGTGTTTGCATTGTATTTTTATTGGCGCACACACTGATAACATCAGACCACATTATTGATAGGACTATGAAAGCACAATAATCATCAAAAAGTTAAGAGAAACATGTATTTATGTTGCTGTTCCATTTAACTGTACTACAAATATCAATCTAACCTAATAATCAGAGAAAATAACTAACACGAAGCCCATGTAAAGCACTTAAGGTGGACATTACTCCTATCTTTTTATTTGAGCCCTCACTGGTAGATCATTATCGTGGCTAAAGATCCGTAAAACCAGAATGCAAAAACCGGACTAGAGTTACTGTAGTTGTGGGCTTTTGGGTCATGTTTTTGAATGTCAATGTACTGAGTTGGAAAACATTAAAAAAAAAGATTAATTTTAAATTAAATTCTGTGTTAGATTAAGTGAAATCCAGGATAGTGTTACTTTAAAGACCTCCCCCCCTCTCCTCTTCACCCATAATCTGTGTCAATTCTGTACCACTTGTCTAATGGAAAGAAACACAAACCTCAATCCTAAAACATGTTTCATGTTTGTCAATTCACATTCCTTTATAGCCTCAGTTTAACCGTCTGTTTAGGAAACCGTCTGTGTCCTCTTCTGGAACATGACAAATACTTTAAATTGGCAATGTCATTTTGGAGTTCTACTGATTAAAAATACATGTATATTAAACAGCTGTCTACTGCTTGAGCTTTGGTATGGTTAGAAAACATTTTCAAACTTAATCTGGATGCTGTCCTATTCAAAAGGACATGCCACAATCTGCATTCTTATCAATACATCTTCCCCATCTCATACAGTAACATCTCAAAAATAGTATATGCACTTAGAAAGCTCAGAAAATAGTAAATAGTTTGTATTAAGTTAGTCAAAAACACTAAATAACACCTGACCTAGCAATGTAATCATTTTGAATGTCATGCAATTAAACACCATAAACCGTATACTGTAATTAAGTCACCACAATGAAACCTTTACGTTACAATGTGACACAATAGTGTTAAACACATTTTTGTCATTTCATAATGTAAGGGGTTACTTAGTAACGTTTGATACACAGAGAATCAAGTAAGACAACAGTAATATTAGCATGCTGCATGATGTAAACTGCGGTGTGCGTAGTCTCACACATAGTAGCCGAGGGGGTCTGGTCAACACATGTAGTATAGGTAAATGCCAGGGTCAACCACACTTGAAACAGGTCTCAAATCAAAAACAAAAGAAAGGTTCCCCGCCCCCACTGGTCTCCATGTGAGACGCTTGTTCATTTTACACCGCCGTGCAGAAACACCCACTGGTTATATCAACACAGATATGTCATGCGTTTTAGATTATAACATAAGGGGGAAATCTGCAATCAAACGTTGTTTTCAAACAGAACCATTCAATACATACACTATAAGTGGAACAGCAGCAGCCATACTGATATTAAGGAGTGGACTGTAATGCTTTACATAGGGTATAATCTTCTACTTTAGAGCCACATGCAGTATTGTGGCAGAGGGTATTTACTGGAAGGTTGCCCGGGGCTGCACGACTGCAGCAACACACTGAAAGAGTGACCTCTCTGGAGCAACGGTGAGCTTTCTTGGTGTGCTCTGGGGCCTTGCCTAAAGATGCATGGTGTTGGTTTTGTGTAGGGGTCTGTTGGTTGTCTTGAGGTCGCCATGTGTGAGAGAGAAGTCTATGGTATGGAGAGAAGGATGACACCCCCCCCCCTCCCCCTCTCCCCCTTCTATCACCTTGCACCTGTCTCTCCATCCACCGGCAATTCTCTCTCATTTATCGGCAACGTTTCTGTTCCATTCTCCTTCCTTTCTTAAGTGGTTTCCTGTCCTGGAAAGCAAGTGTAGTTCAGGTTATAATCATCTATTGTAAGCTAACTGTAAGATAATACACTTTTTGTCAAATTGACCAAATATCTCCTCGCATTTTGCTATCTTACATTTCCCTGTGCGTGTTGACATAAATTATCTGATACTTCTACACAGCCCTGGCTCCGTAAATAGCAACATAATCAAAGTGGTGAACACCGCTGCTCACATCAATAAGCCGCAGTACTACGCTTTGCTTCACAGTGCATTTCGATGTTTGGAGCGGCGTTGTGGATGAAAATCGTTTATTTGAAACAGATCAAATTTAGCAAGCGTTCTGGAGAATGACTGACCCTGAACTCAGTGACCCTAGTTTAGTTTAGATTTGGTTCAAAGACGTTTGTAGGTCACAAAGAGTGACCATGGCGCACCTCATGCCTGTAGCGGTGCAGAGGGGGACCCCGAGCAGTGGAAGTGGACGTTTTGCCAGCGGCTCTCGCGGCGGTGCCACACCCTGGTCTCCTCCGATTGGCTGGAGCGGGGCCGGCCCTGCCCGTCCACGAACTGCGTGAGGCGGACGTAGGCAATGCAAGCGGCGTCCTCGCCAATGATGTGCACGTGCGGATTCAGGATGGTGGTGTGGATGGGCTTGCTGTTCTTGGACAGAACTGACAGAGGAGAGAGTGGAGATGTAAAGCCATTAAAGGATTAGTTCAGAGTTGTTGACGTCTATGCATCTGTTATACTAACCACTCCATGGCACACTGTGGTACATTAAAACAAGACAAGCCATTCCTGTAAGTTGGAGGTACTGTACTGTGTCTATCTTAATAGGTGAGTTTGTGACGTTGATTAAATACAGGTCAAATTTTACACAAGAGAGTAGAAACCTTATATGAAAAAAAAATATCAGCAAAACAGTCAAATCTAGGTGGCGTTTGCCCTCTACATCCTGGAAAGAGAATACTTTCTGTTTATTTAAGTTACTTACATCTTCCCCTGTAGTGGATGTCTGTATATTGTGAAAAATATGTATTATTGTAAATACATTTAATTATACATTATGAAACCGTCCACTTACGATTGTCGAAGTAGAATTTATGGAAGTCCATTCCCTCAACAAGGTTCCCCAACCCCTCAGGCTCAAATGAAGTCAGCCCGGGGTCACATATCTTCCTGTTAAAAGAAATAAAATTAAAAAAAATAAAATAAAAAAATAAA
>JAODOY010011455.1:0-28530 GCA_025399855.1 Forbesichthys papilliferus | reverse complement strand
TATATATATATACACACACACACATACACATACATATATACATATACATACACATATACATATATATATACATATACATACATACACATACATATATACATATACATACACACATATATACATACATACACATACATACACATATACATACACACATACATACACACACACACACACACACAGCCATTGCCCTATCCCAAAAGCTTTCTTCCTCCTGTCACTGCACGCACCTATAGAGTAAATAGGAGACGGAGGACATGTTTGTGAAATTGGCTTTGAGCTTTGAGTCCCTCAATAAGTCACGGCTTGAGTCGAAGAAATTTCAAGTTCTCTGCGGCAGAAAATGCCAGTGAAAAAGATAAACATTCTCAGCGTTTTCCGGTTAGGGTTCATTACTCTGCCGATCCCGGGTGAGCCACAGCCGAGAAGAGGAGTTAATTCCTAGCCAAGTGAGAAAAAACACATTAACTGAGACCTATCCATCTTCCCGGTGCTGACACATCCATTTAAATCTCTTATTTCAAAAAAAAAAAAAAAAGGATGCAGAATCACCCTTTTCTCCGTGTATGGCTGGGTGTGCAAGATCCTCAAATGTAGTAAAAATCTTTCATTGTGATATTTTCAATTTAAATAGGGCCGACATATGTTGCTCTTTTGTGGCTAAACTAAGTGGCTTTTTCTGTGGATTAATTTCAGTGGTCTAATAGTATATTCATAATGTTGTGTTTTCATTTGCTCCAGGGGGGGAAATTGCATTTTGGTGCCGTTTATTCATTAATCTATCCAACACCCATATTTTAAACACAGTTCAAATTAAAATTACACTTGGCATTTCATCAGCAAGCGGTCTATAATACCTTGAGGGCAAAATATAGCTAAAGATGAAAAATTCTAATAGCGCTTGACCGTGAAATTGACCATATAAATTATTTTAAAGAGAAAAATGTTTTCATTTTTTTATTCCAACTCTCAAACCCCACTCTTCAAACTAGTATCCATTATCGTTTAAAAAGAAAAAAGATACAAGCTCGATGTTGGACAGCACTTGGTGTTCTTGGTTAATCAGGTGCTATTGTAGCTAATCACCTTGCTTTATCTGATGTCAAGATAGCTTGTTTATGGGGGTCAGAAAGTTTATTGGCTGCTGCCTCACCTAAAATTCAACACCCCTCCCTCTACCTAGTTGTTATAGAAACTGCGTGCTGCCATCAGTGAGTCCCAGCTGATGCAAATATTCAGCCTTGGTGAGGAATCAGCTGTACTATACCTTTAATGAATTCTGAGAATGCTCTCACCGCAGCCCCCTAGTGACGCCAGCTCTGTGCCAGCTCTGTGCCAGCCTGACAATATTACACCGTATTATGAAATAATGTACGCACACGCCCATTTTAGCTCTTATTAGAGTAGTTAGCATACCGTGGGGCTGCCCCGCAATGAAGGAAACATAGTGGAGCGAGGTCGGTGCTTGGTTACACTGAGCATGTGTCACACTTGACAGGTATGAATGAATTTCACAGCAGCTTGGGGTTTAGTGGACCATGGCGAATGCTACAGAAAATGCAAGTGCTTTTAGCACACTGAGATAATTACCCCAAAAAAGTCTTACGTCACACATTTTGTATTAAATATTATTTCATTTTATTAAATAATATAAGAGTCCAATTTGCCAGAAGCAGGTGTTTTTCTAAAAGTCGAGCTCCTCTGACAAGGAAGTAATTTATTTTGATCAAACATCTACTCCCACAGCAACAAACTAAAAGTAATGCTAATGTAATTACACCTGAGGAAACGACCTGAGGAAAACACACTCCTCCTGTACCGACTAACGTCATTCCTTGCCCAGTATTGAACACCTATAGCGCATTCCTGCTAAAAACACATACAATACAGTATAGCTCAAACTAACCAATCACCACATGCGAACGCACAACTGAACGCACCCTCAGCACCTAACCTTCAGAGGTGCAACCCCCCCCGCCCCCAATCCCCTTAACAAAGTGGAAAATAATTTCCAATACATATTAATGAAGCGAAGTTGAATCAATGCCCTTGGAACTTCATGGGGAGTGTGTGCCAAAGCAATCCTGTCACAGCCATACAGCGTATAGATATGTGTGTGTGTGTGTGTGTGTGTGTGTGTGTGTGTGTGTGATATGCAGGTTGGAGGGATTTGCTAGGTAGGCTCAGCGCTAAGAGGCCTCATCTATCATGCTGAGCCTAGAGCCTGATGGGGTCTCGCAGGTCTCTGTGAGTGACCCTGACTGTGGAGAAAAGCACATCAGGTCCAGATACAGTCTTGACTGTGTGAGAGCGGGCATGTGCGTAAGCAATTTCGCACGCCGGGTTAATGACTCAAAACCCTGCCAAGGATCCCATCCCTGATTGTGATGGGGAGGGGAGGGGGGGGTATGGACATAATTACACATCGGCTGCAACTTGTGGGTACCCGAAATGCACGCACACACACACGCACACACAACATACCAAAGAGGATGCATAAAAGATTACGCTGATTCAGCAGAACATTCTCCGGACAAACTTGCTCATCAAAACTCTGTGTGTGTGTGTGTGTGTGTGTGTGTGTGTGTGTGTGTACACACAGTATATCGAACAGTGCTGGAATTACAGCCCTCCCAGCACTACTGTGTTAGACATGGATGAAACAGCTAGTTACAGCTTGACCAATAGGCCATTTACAGTCCATAAATTACAGATTTAAAAACACATTAAAAAGGGCCCAGTGGGCATATAATAAGTGCATGTGAGCATCCAGGCAAGACAGGCATGAATGCCTGTGCGCACTACATCGACAACACAGGCCTAAACGCTGATAAAAACGGCGCCGTGTTGCACACTCGTCAGCAATTAGCCTACCAAGTGGCATTTTTAAATGACACCGCGGGATTTACAGGGTTTATGGGTTGTTTAATGCGTTGTCACGGACGTAAAATGTGCTTGGTGAAAGGCTATGTAAAAGTTCAGTCACCAGTGCAAGACAAGCATTATCCTTAAGGGAGGTATTCGTGCAAAAAGAAAAGAAGCACAGGAAGAGCGGCAGCGAAGGTCGCCACGGAGACAAAAGTCTCTGGCCTGGCTGCCACTGTCGCTGCTGATTCAGCATTTTAAGCATGTGTCACCCACAATTCTGCCCGACGAGCAGAGATGAGATTAGGGCGTGATGATGACAGGAAGGAGAACGCAATACACCAGGGAGGACGAGCTTACAAGATAACGATGAACCGTGCTCGTTGGCCAAACATGGACTCTGTCTCGTGATGCCTTGATAAATTCACAAGTAAACCCATACAGATGAATTGGGGCATAGTAAGGGTGGCAGTTATATCAGGTCCTGATAAACATGCACTGCTACAGTACACACACACACACACACACATGCACACACTTGTCCATCCGTCAGTGAGCTATTTTGGCCATACACTAGTTCTTTTTAGGTATTACGCATACACACCATTAAAAATAGCCTGCATAAAATGGCAGTTAAAGGTGTAAGACTCGGTATAAAACCCTTAATCGTTAATTAAAGTTTTGATTGTATTCATCTCATTTATACTCATCAAAAGCATTTTTAGTGCATCCACAGAAACTTAAGATCTAAACCAAAATGTACTTTCCATTTTAACAATCCAGCATATATGCTAGATTCATTTCAATACAATTAGTTGTTATATGTAGGTCATAACATCTCAACTGCACTCAAATCCAAACGACGGTGATTTCTGTCTGAATATGCTATAGAATATCTAAAGTTAATTTAGCATCTTCATATTAATTAATACACTTACAGGTGCCATGACCCTTAAAGTACTGTACAACTTCAACATACTGCTGTAGGCGTGTAGATATGTTACGCTAAAATAACATTTCTTAGAGTGGGATTAAATTACTCTGACTTGTCAGAAAATTGATTTTTCCGGAGGATTAAAAAAGAAAAGCCATTGAAAAGTTAAGCACATGGTGCATTGCTGGGACAACTTTGACGAGGATATAGTGACCTCTAAAAAACTGTGCTTGAAGCCCTTTGAGATGACAGAGATAAATACAAAGGAAAGCTGTGAAATAAATTAGGCCAAGGATCACAACAGAGCACAGACATGGAAGAGAAAGGACCTTTCGTGTAAACTTTCTCATAGAAATATGATGGACATGGAGAGGGCGAGCGTCTGAGATAGTTGAGGAGCGGAGAGGAGAAGAGTATTTAGCGCAGTCTTTTTAGTGCTGAGTTACAGCCACTACTTGATTGGGTGCTTTTGGGGGGGAAATGGAAAAGCTCGCCAGCCAGGTGCTTATCTCTGACCAGAGCTTACAGAGTCAACCGACCGCCAAACTACTTCCCCTCTCCTGCAGACACTTCCAGTCAGCCATTCTAGAGAGCTGCAAGGGGCACTGTTCAGGGAAGATATTCCACTGAGCTACTGGAACCCTGTAGGTGATAAGTGCTTTCTAAAGTTTTATACAAGTTCCATAAGGAGTCAAATATAGATATATCTATATTTAGTAGAATATAGACACACATAAATAGTATACACACACGCGCACACACACACACACACACACACACACACACACACACACACACACTTGTGTTTCCATCACCAAGATCTTTATGGTCAAGGGTGTGATGTTGAGGGTATATAAAACTACTTAACAGATTTCAGACAACCAGGGCTACAACACTCCATGACGTCACTAAAACGGTAGGTTTTCTGAAGAACGGGTTTGAAGCTTAAGCTGTGCTTTGAAAGCGTTATATCCACAACTCCAATCTTCAATCTAGCCTCGCGAGATAGCTTCAGTTTAATTTCGCCGTGAGAATCAGTCTGAAAAGCCTCGTAATCATTTTGAATGGGTCAGAGTAGCAATGCTTTCCAATCAGCATCGTGTTTATAGCTATACAGGCGTTGTTTAGGTGTGCCTACAGCGAAAACGACCGGATGGTTCATCCAATCAAATGCCAAGTATTTCTTTTAAAGCACCTGCCATTCACAAACAGTTTCAATGTACGGCTCCCCAGATGGACTTGCGACAACAATTCTTCTGGCATGTCAGGTTAAACACAATCAGCCCATGAATGAAACTCTTACCACTTGAAAAAGAGGGCTATAGGGTTTATTTATTAACACTTTAAACCGTTTGTAACATTTTGCAATTGTAAAAAAGCCTATTGCTTGAAATTGGGTCCATCATTTTGAAACACATTTTTCGCCTGAAGAGTTACATAAAATGTAATCTTCCCTACAGCTCTCGTGAATGGAGAAACTATCTAGAGAGACAAAATCATTATTTTAACCAGACTATAAACAAAAAAAGTTGGACATTTTAACATGGGATACTACAGGGATTGACTCACTTTTTGAGAGCCTCAGGTGGATATTCGAGGAACTGCAGATTTTAGCACTTTGCAGGATTCATTTCTCAGCACTGGAGGTTCCCGCATGGGCACAACCTTTGATAAAATTCCTTTTGCTAGTTCTAAAAATGAAGGTGAATCAGGGCTTCTATTAAAGACTTAGTAGATCCTTACATCCAACATAAGAATTTTTATTTTTTACATACAATGTCAGTTAATGTGAAAAGCCACCAAGGAATAGGCTTTTTTCCAAACTTTCTCATATTACTCTGATGCTTTATAATCATATTTTTTTATAAACATTTTTTATGTTTTTATTTTAAATTATGCAAATGAGAGTTTGCACATTTTTCATATGATAAAAAATATGCACATATTTGCATATCACGCCAATCCATATTCCAAAATATTGATAAGGATGGTTTGGTTTGTTTCTATTGTGATAATATGCCAATTGGCTATAAAGTTACAGAAGACAATCATATATCAATTGAAAGATTGTTTTCTAGAGCACAATGTTAGCTAGTCCATATATTGTTAGTTCCTCTATGCATGTCAAATCTTTACATGGAAACTGCTGACAAATGCAATTTACACAATCTGCAGCTACATACTTATAAAATAAAAAAATAATAATGGTTATATATATTATTAAAGATTGTTTTGTATATTTTATGAGAGTATGGTAATAATAGTTATACAATTAATTACTAAATCTGAAAATTGACAGATTGAAGCAAAATCATCATTTTAGATGATGGTGTCTCGCCTTAAAATACTAATGTATGCTAAATGCTCAAGTTATATTAATCCAAACAGGCAGCAGTCTAAAACATACATTTGTTTGATAATAAATAAAGGGCATTCACATTTGCAAAATGTAAATGCCAATCATGCTATTGTTTATATTTTGCATCACAGATTATTCAATTAATAAAATGTAATGTTATACATTTTCTGCTGATCGCTATGTTAATTGTGCCCCCCCCATGAATACAGCATTCACTGATCATCTGCTTTATCTATATTGTGAAGCTTTCACGTGAACTACATGCGGGACGTCTAAAAGGTGTTGAACACCACAGAATAGATTAGAGCTGCAGCCTCAGAGCTCTCGCACATCCCTCCTCTACTGTGGCTACCTGTGGAATCCCCCTGGTGCTGGGCAATCTCATTATCCCTGCATGTATGAGATGTGTTGACAGGCCCCCAATGGGGAAGGATGGCGGGGGACTGGGAAACAAGGCCAGAAAATAAGGAAATAAACACCAAAAAGACGAAGAAGAAAGAGGAAATAATGCGCCTGGAGAGATGAAGGGGACAAAAGGCGGAGGAGAAGGGGAGATAAAGACGGAGAGTGGGGTTGTGAGCGGAGCCGTGGACCCCTGCCGGGGATTACAGGCGGCCCGAGGAATTAAATCAAAACCATGCTGCCTGCCGAGCGATGGGCTCTGCCTGTGACACGCGGCGTGCCCGGGGGAGAGGTGGGCATGCCGGGCACGCCGGGGAGGGGGCAGAGAGCTGATGAAGGCCCACTGCCGCAGAGTGAAAAATTGCCTTCGAATGAGTTTCTGAAATATCTCAAAATAAATGGTCTCTGAAGAAGGTTGAACAGGTTACAGATGGGACCGTTCTTCCACTCTGCTGTAGTCGCTTGCATACATTATCGTCTCCATCTCTCCCGCCATCTCCCCCTCTCTAAGATAGCGGGATTACTAAATTAAACAAACAGCACCTTCTCTGCTTGTGTTATTTCTAAGATAAATACTGCTGCAGCCAGTTCTGCTTCATGACAGGGTTCAACAGATGGCTGCGACTATTTTTAGAGGCAGAGATTGAATAATGGATAACCACCTGAGCCTGTATAATGCTCTTTTTGTACAACCCACATATTAGATCTTAGAATGATTAGCCTCCTAAATTGCATTATATGTAAAAAGACTATGGCAGCATTGTAATAAATACACAATACATACACACGTACATATTTACATATGATCATACTTTCTACTGTCCAAGTTATGAAATCTTGTAGGTCCTGAGTGACATTTACTGGCAATTTTAATAATGGCATCTCACACAGGTTGCAAACCAATATAGTGCTTTATAGAATATTGCATTTCTCTGACAGCAGTCCCGCTGTATAGCCATTACATTGACAGTGTCGTGGAGATAATAATCAGGAAGAATCAAGATTTGGCATCAATAAAATGCAAATTAGGAGACTTGAGGGACATTCCAAAATTGACTTTATAAAACTTTGCTGCACGTCTAGCATGTATAAAGGCAGACAGACATTTATTACTTATTGTTTATAATAGTTTATATTAGTTTACAATATTAAATACAATTATTTGAACCATCAAATGATATTATAATTGTCATCTTAATTTAGTGAAACATTTTGAATGTCGAGTGCTTTGAGCTTTAGCATTTCTTCTGATGTTACAAGGAGTTGTGTGCGTTATGCCTAATAGGAGTACATGGTATAGTATAATATAATGGAGGAGCTCCTTACAACTCTAACACCTTGCACACATGTCATATATGATAAGTGACTTGCATTTAACAAAACAAACGCTTATAGCTCAACTAAGCTGTTACAAAGCCATCAACTGCATATTGGATTTGTTATCTCTGTGGCAGGAATTAGTCTAGTTTTATGTTTAAAAAGAGAGTTAGAAAGGTGACAGACACCAATGTCTGCCTTGCTGCCATGGACAAAGCAATGACTAAAGTGATTTTTGCAATTACAATGGTATGAAAATAACAAGCAATATACATATATATACTGTAAGATAAGATGCAGCTGCATCTTGTGACAAGAGTGACCATCGATATGCCGCTTATTTTGATGTCCTTATACGTCACTAACTTTCCAGAAATCTAATTTTAAAATGATTAGAAATAGCACATTTTAGCCACTGAGACTCTGATGCTCCTACTACTGTATGATCACCACTCTACTGTTTATACACGGAGATTACGTGGACTGACCTATTCAATTACTATACAATTTTATTATGGTTGTTTGCTCAAAGTTAGAAAAGTTAGAATGACTGATCCGGCCTTTAAATAATGAGATTATGAGGGGGTCTTTGGAACATTTTTTTCCCTGTAGGCTCAAAAATGTTTGACAACCCTTGCCTTATGTAACTTTAAAATAACTTTGCTGGTTTGAGGTTCTGCCGAATTGCTGTGTAGTGCATTTTTTGGTGATTGCTGATAGAGCTGCTTCATTCTCTTAATATTTAATTTATTCTTGTATATTATATTATATTATGTATGTATGTGTGTATGTATGTATGTGTGTGTTTGTATAAATTATATATGTTTTTTATGTTATAATGCACATTTAAAAAAGTAAAATTATAATATTTGATTTATTTATTATTTTATTTCAGAAGAAATTATTTAGTAAAGTGATTAAACTGGGCAGCCAAGAGAGCAGATGTGTTGTATTTTGTGGCTATGGAAACTAAAAGAGTAAAGTGATTATTATTTAAGTCTGGGATGCATCATTCTAACCCATAACCCTCAAAAAGGAGCAGTCTTATCTAATTGGATAAGCTTGCTGAGGTTCTCAGCACAGCTCTTCTAATGGCATAGCCATTCGTGATCGCACAAATAATTCCTGGATTTTTGTGGCGAATTGATTCGCATTATGTGAGTAGAGATCGACAGAGACTGACAGGGAACACTTAGAGTGCCTTTGATTTCACCCTTCAATTAGAGTCATGGAGAAGACGGCTCCTCTCTCTGACAGCTAACTGGTTAATTCCCATAGGGCTTATTTCATAAGGACAAAAAAAAAACATTTAGAGCATTTACCATCAGATCATCATTTTATAACTTCAGATATACAGTATAAAAGGGTGTAGTGTATGTGTGGCGGGCTGTGGGGGGTTGAGTGCTGAGAGCTTAAAGTACTCACAAATGGAATGCATTTTATCTGTCTGCAATGATGGTGACAGCAAGCGTTTATGAGCGCACTTTGAGGAGTTTCTTAATATGCTTCTTTTCAAATGAGGTTCCCCAGTAAGATAGCATATTAAAACTGATCATCAAGGCATGTCTGCCATCAAAATGGCCTTGATTTTTATTGTTTTGCCTGTGAGTGAATTTTCTCCTTTCATTAAAATGACAAGGCTCTTCCTATGCATCTCCGAAATAAACTGGATATCCACCTGAACATACTGGAAGCCCCTTTATGTTGGCGTAATGTGTGCGGTTGCACTAAACCGACTCGAGTTATACAGAAGCACCGCAACCCCAACCATTCACTGTTAGAATATACTGTATAAAACACTTTGAACATGTTTTTAGATGCAACTGCGCATGAACGTGGGTTTGACCATAGGGTGACAGGTACTGTACAGTAGAGACCAGTCAACCCTGGGCAGTCTGAAGGGGGAGTAGAGATCTGGCCATTCTGTCAGAGCTGTCAGAGTTTCTAACAAAGCATTCTTCTCTAAACCGCAAGGGTAAACTCGAGACAAATTATGTTATATACCTCTATGGGAGGGACAGCATTTTAAGGATTTGGGAAAGATGACTAAATTACCCTTTAATCCTTTTACACATCCGACGCGCTCGCAGACACAAAACTAAAATTCGAGGCGAAATGTATTTATTCTGCAGTGCCATTGTGGGGAGCTCAACCCCAGTCAGAGTGGAGCACGGCAGACTGAGATCAAAACAACAGTGTAGGATCTAACGCATGGTGTCAAAGGACACAGCTCAGAGTCCCCGCGGCTCCATTTGACATCACTGATAAGCATAAAGGAGGAAGAAACAAGAAGCGCTGGGAGCCTAATGGTTAGACCTCACACAGCAAATAACATAATAACAAAGTCATTTTAATTTAGATTTTGTGCGACTGTGCATTGTTGGGCACAGAGGGCTCCCTGCCTGCTCTCGCTCAGATAGCACAAAGCCTCACTGAGAACATCAAAAAGTCAGTGTGTGATACGCTGTCGGCCAATAGTCCTTCATTAAGGCAAACAGCTGGGAGGAAAAGCTTGGAGCTGGCAAGACCCCCAGTGACGAAATCACTTTGTTTGTTGTCAGGTGACAAGCCTTTCTTCTATACGAGTTGAAATACCATGATTGTTTGGGATTAAATATTCCCTCAATTTGCACGTGATAATGCAGGAAACCAACAGTGAGTAAGTATTATAAGAATCACTTAATCAGAGTTAAACATGGATCACCCTAACCACTAGCCTACTAGTGTTCATAAAAATAAAAATAAACATATTAAAAAACATATTTGATTTGCAAATACAAAGTCCATTATCAATAGGGACGTCACATTTGCAGAAGTCAACGTTAGTTGATTATTTTATGGCAATCTGCATATGGACATATCAAGGTGAAGAAGCTATCAGGCCTACCATAGTTGAGAGTTTTACATGTAAGGTGACATGACAGGGCAGTGCCACAGGGGGGCGATGTTGTGCTCTCACATTAATAACAGACTGCTGCTGCAGCAGCGGAATACCCACACTCATTAATCCATTGAAACCAATACAGCGCATAAGTCATCACACGTTTGAGGAGTTTTCACTCACCTGAGATGACACCGGTGCTTAAATGACATGCCTGCAATAACATTACTCTACAGAGAGTAAGTGAGGTGACACGGCAGTAAGATTGAGCTATCTAATCTCTTTGTGAGAGATTACCATTCATTTCATAGGGCCTCGCCTCAGCTACATGTAAAGAGCGTCGTTCTCCGCCTTACATCTCATTCTGTGACCCTCCATTCATATGCTAACGTGCCTTTGCCAGCTAATCTATGTCCTGATCTAATATTCGCATATGACTCGTGCCTAACAGATGCGCTTCATGTTTGTGCATTATCGTCCGTCTGTGAGCTGCGAGACTCTTTAATTCCGGGTTGACAATCTATCTAACATGACCTCGGGCCTTGTCATAACATTTTCACAATAACCAGCGGAGGGGGCCATCGTCAATCAGTTATGAAACCTGACGCCGTCTCAATTTCTCCAATCACACACACGCACACACACACACGCACAACCTCTGGCGTGGCGGTGGAAATATTAACACCCCCGATACAGCTGCATTGCTGAGACATTATGGATTTGCAGCGATTCACAGCAGCTGCCTTCATTACGCAAACGTGATTAAAGTGGCAGAGCCCGCGGGCGTCCGCGGGACTAATGATCCCACTCTGCCTTTGGTTACTCACGTCGGCTGAGGGCACGCCACTAAGCAGCAACCTCACATGCCTGCCTGCCTGCCTGCCTACGCCCAGTGAGGCCCCATTAATAACAGCCCATTCACATCCATCCTGTTCACACTCAGCACCATGCCAGGCTAAAAGAGCGAGAGAGAGAGAGAGAGAGAAAGAGAGGAGGGGAGACAGAGGGAGAGGAGGGATAGCGAGCTAAAGAGAGGGAGACAGAGAGAAAGAGAGAGAGACAGGAGGGGAGAGAGAAAGACACCCCCATGATGGTGGGATCTACCCGTACCACAGATGGGTTTGCCCACTCTTCCTCCATGATGCCATTAATGCCTGCCTGCGTGTGTGTGTGTGTGTGTGTGTGTGTGTGTGTGACAGGCAGACATATGTTATAGGGCATTCATCGCCTCCAATTAAACTACCCTCTGCGGATGCTCTCTTTGGCCTTGCCAGTGCACTCTCCCTCCAGAGAATGGAAATGCACATATTTACATAATGCACTAATGCAATAAAACAAATTAATAAAGTCCTGTGTGTGTGTGTGTGTGTGTGTGTGTGTGTGTGTGCATGCGTGCGTGCGTGCACTATGCAGGGGACTGTGACAGTCTGTGAGAATGAGATGACTATATTACTGAAATGGCTTATTTCTGGCACAGTTATATAATAGTAAAAAAAAAAATTTAAATAATGGTATTTGCAAGAAACATTCTCCAATCGCATTTCTTGCACAGCTCACTAACACAACATGGCTAATCAAACGTTGCTACTCCTTTACAAAGGCACCATCTCATTCAAAAACGGTGCATTTGTAAGAAACTCTCCTCCCGCTGTATCGCTTCAAACAGTTGGAGTGCAAACCCAGACAATTCTGTAAAGCTTGACGTTCAGCATCTCAATGTACCTTTCCAGCTCCTTTAAACCCGCGTATTAATAACAAGATAGTTATTTTCAGTACAGTGATTCAAACGTGCTAGGTGCACTGTTGGGATCATTACACAACACGTACGTTACTTACACAACATTAACGCGTTTCATTAATGAATTACTCCGTGTGGAAAGTAATTTGTTACTCATTTCATTGCTTGTGTATACCTCTGCATGCAGCTACATCGGAGATGTATTGTCACTTAATTGCCAGTTAACGATGTAACAAAAACCAGACATGTTGTGGAATGTGCACACAACTGCAAATTTCAAGTGTGCCCTGTACATGACGCAAGCCATTTCGAGATACAATCTCATCATCAGGTACAATCACTGCCTTTCAGCCCACACACCTACAAACAACATTGTTCTAGGTTATTTGTCCTTGTCCATCACAGGCAAGGTCAGGCAATTGTTTATCATGCATGAAAAGGCACGTCTGAAATTAATTTTTTCTTCAGTACAATAAATGAAGAGATTGTAGAGACAACTACGCAAGCAACAGCATAATTGTTTGATTAAGTATTCATGTGATAGTGGCATGTTGCATTATTGCATTGTAGAAAGATGTAACGTGATTAATGAATGCATTTCATTGTAACATTGCTGGCAACGCTGTGAGTTGAGCTAGATCTTAACATCCACGGTACTTAAGCCTAAAAGCTAAACACAACAGACTTAACTAGAGTAGGCAGACCTTTGATGAAGCTAATAAACCAGCCAATAGAAGCCAATAAAAGCACAAGCGTTTATTGCAATGGAAAGCGCTGCATATGACAATACAGTATTGCATTACTCTGACTGTACACTTCGAGCCAAACACACTTATGAGGCACTAACTGCGTTGCTCATCCAGACTCCCTCAGCTGGACAGACCTCCCTTTGCTCCTTCTGGCCATCAGATGGATTCTGGGTCGCCCCCGCTGCTGACCGCGTACTAAATTATTCAGTTGAATATAAGTCTGCATTAAATATGCATTGAATCACAGGAGTGCGACTGTGGAACGAACTGTGCTGCTATGTATATAGAAATGGAATCAATGAGCATACATGTGTTCACAATTTGGATTTCGTCCACGTTTTGCGGTGCTTTTAGGACAGATAAATAAAGGAGAAGTCTGAAGAGACTAAAAGAGTATGTATGCAAAAATGTGTGTATGGTGTTTTCTCTGGGTGCAGCTATCAATGCAGATGGCTTAACAAATGGCACACGCCAAGTCAAGTGTGTCCGATTCAAATACCGGGGAAACACGGAACCGAGCATTTTACGCCACGTCAATAACATTCAGAGCCATGCGGTACTCTGGGCAGAATACTGGAGGATAAAAAGGTTTAGCTGGAAAATGCATCTGGGCATTTGGGTTTGTAAATTAAATAAGCATTTAAGCAGCTACAAATAAACAAGATTGCTTTACTTGGCGTTACCATGTCTTCATTAATTATACACAGGCAAGACATGTGCAGTGGAGAGATGGGAAGAAACCAAGTACCAACTGGCCAACCAATAAAATGGAACTCCAATAGGCTCACCAGCCTTGCCAAATCTCATTATATTACATTGCATTATATGACACCATTATCCATCAACATACAATGGTGTGACATAATCCACATTCGGCTCGTCATAATCCTAACACCGTGGGCGTATATTTAGAACAGCGGGACTCAGTGTAGCAGGAGTAATTAAAGGCAGGGTTAATTATTCTCGAGGACGCTTGCAAACTTCAAGCTCGAATAAAATCATTATCCCTCTGCAATATTCCTCACACATCGAAACGCACTGTGAAGCAGAGGCTTTGTTGTCGTGAGCGGTGTTCGACACTTTGTTTATATTCCTATTTACAGAGCCAGGGCTGTGTTGAAGTATCGGAAAATGTTCTCAACAAGGACAGAGGACGATAAGATAGCGAAATGCAAGGCGATACTTGGTGTATATGACAAAAAGTGTATTCTATTATAATTCGTTTGCAATAGCTGACTAGAACTTTAAGATGGAGGTGATGGTGACAGTGAAGGCAATGGCACACTTACATTTGCAGCCTCGTGGCAGGTCTCTGATTGGCCCAGGCCGTCTTCGTTGACTGTGGACCTCGAGACCTCACACAGACCCTCATCTGCTAAGGTATCGGAGAGGAGCTCAGCAACACATTAAGCCAGGTATACAGTAATGTCCTTGTCCCGTGACTCCAGCCAGGCGAGGAGACCTGGAGATAGAGAGGTCAAAGTTCATATATATATATATTTGGAGAGCGGGAGCATCACAGAAGGTCTAGTGTGCTCCAAATGTCAAAAGGACAACAGAAAAGGGTGGATTCCCTTCTCTACTGATGCTGAACAATAAATTATGCTATTTGTTATTGCAACGTTCCTACTAACAATCATCAGACTATTTGTCAGATCTTGGCTTGTATTTAGCACTGAACCTTTAAAAACATGTAAGTACAGTAAAATATACCTGCATGCTAGTATATCACACTCTAATGTACACACTGTACCAAGTTAATGGTGCTTTTATTGTCACATACATATACATGCATGTAAAATTGAAATTAAAAATGAAATTCATCCTCTGCATTTAACCCATCCCTCAAGGGAGCAGTGGGCAGCCACTGAGCAGCGTCCGGGGACCAACTCCAGATTGGAGCCAGTGTCACTGGTCACATGACTGGAGAATGCACATGACTGGAGACCTAACCATTTTATGATGGGTTTGGGCAGACTGTACAGTAGCCTATCATGTTTGCTGAAGAGACCGTTGGTTCACACTCTACTCTATATCACTATCCCTCCCCTAACATTCTCACACATACACACACACACACACACACACGCTCTCTCTCTTTCGAAGACAGCTCTACAGAGTCCTTGTTCAATAACCTGCCCACCCTTCTCTATGTCGTCTAGTCTACATCTCCTCTACTGAGTGTTACGGACGACTGGAATGAAAGGCGCTAGCAAAGCAATAACAAGCTTGCTGTGAAGCGGCCATGGGATCAATGGGGGTTTTAGTGAAGCAGCACACGTAACTGCAGCCAGTCAATTAGAGAAAGGACCAGCACACACACACACACACCCTCCAGTGACTGGCCTTTAAAAATACAGTTACTTTTCCTCTCTCGTCAGCTCTTTTCTCCAGCTTCAAACAGATCAGCAACTGGGAATCACTGCGTGAAGATTATGCCACTGCTTCTGACATGAATAGGTTTGGAGGGACTGCCGTTCGAGAAGGAGGCTGATTCAAGTATACTTCTGTTAAGTGTGAAGGCGTATGCAAAGGGTTGAACTGGCAACTCCTGATTCCTTAATTCCTTATAGCCTATACTGTAGCATGGGCCTGGACCTTAAAGGGGTAATGTGTATTTATGATTCACAGAGCCAGAGTGATTCCAGTGTGCAGCACTGTGCAGCATGCAGGAGACACCGTGATCAGAGCTGATTGCATTTTGCTTATCAAACATGCTAAACAACAAGCTTGTGTTATAACTTGAGATACCACCTATATTCACCTGACAGAGCCATGGATGGCAACCCAGGTTGAACTGAAAGGGTACATTACGTACAGCCTACAGATAAATAAAACATTTGACAGTAGCATAATGTACATATGCTAAAGCCAGTCCCTTCCCAAAATGTAAGACTGTGATATTACTATACACGTGTCAATGTTATTTATATAGCGTATCATGTTACAGTCTCAAAGGGCTGCACAGACCCAAGGTTCACATTGAAACTAACAACACCCCTCTCCCTGCTATTCTCCCTGGGCAAAAAACACATTGGATAAAAATTAAGAAAAGGGATCACAGAGGGGGGAATCTACCCTTTCAAGACAGTTAGGATGCAATAGGTGCCAAGGAAATAACCTAATGTTGGATTGTATTGCACTAGCATCTCCTGTACACGGAGGAGTTGCTTCTTGTATTTGAAACATATTTCTTAAGAAACAAATAAGTCCAAACATAATGAAGACTGTTTAAAAATTTTTTAAATTGCAGCCATTATGTTTGACTAAAGCAACTGCCTGGTGTCAAAATATAATCTCCGCTGCACTGCAGTCATTTAACCGTGCTCATTTGAGCCAAGATAGAAGCTGGTGTATGAATCTATTACCACTTGTTTTGTGACAAGGATTAAGGTCATAGCACTCGCTCGTGCACAGTTTGCAACTAATAGAATTTCACGCAGGGTATCTGGGAAATAAACAGAAGGCTAACTAGACCCCTGGTGCAAGTGAGACATGTGCCTGTAGAGGGAGCCTGTAAAGGGACACTCAAGGTCAGAGCACTCAAGAGAACACAGAAAGAAGCAATAGTAGTAAAACTAGCTTGGCAACAGACAATCATTCTAAGGGGAAAAGGTCAAACTAGACATGTAGACCAGGAAGAGCCTCTTTTTCAGCTCTCCGGTCACACGCATGAAGTGGTTGGAGGCGATTATTCAGAGAGCTATAATGCAATAGAGGAGCGCAGCTTTAATTCTGTTGTGGTATGCCCTCCAAAACCAGATCTTTAACTGATTTCAAACTCCTCGTCATTCCCTGCAGGGGTGTAGTTAGAGAGCTCGTCTGTAGCGCCTTACTTTTTCAGGGTGCCCCATTTGCATTTTTACCCAGGTGGTAAATCACATTCTTAGCTTAGCAAAGGGACCAATTACCACGGCCAGAACAATCACAGTGACACCAAGGCACATCTGTGACACGTCTTTCTCCATCAAACGGATTCAATGCAAATTCACAAGATTTGTTTTGAATCTCTTGCTCTTTGTCGTGAAATATTATTTGTTTCCATTCCCGTCTCTCCACAAGTGCTCCTCCTCAGGACATCTGAGGACATAAAACCTATTGGAAATGATGAAGGTTGTAATGATGCCGTGAGGAGGTCCATTCCCAGAGCTACGCTTCCAATTAGTGAACAAAGCTTGAAAGGTACAAAAGGAGGGTAGAGAGAGAGAGAAAAAAATGTTTTATAGAGTTGACTGATAATTGTCTCAATCGGTCCCCTCATCTTTCTCTACTTGTCAAATCTATTATTTTCACCCTTTTTGTTTTAGTTCCTTGGCTCCTTACTGCGTTCCTACTGACAGGCTATACTATACAATGAAGGCAGATATTCAATGTGTAATGAACTCCTCTGGTTCCACTGTTGCCACACAATCTGAAAGCGGTTCACTCCCTCTGTTCACACCATGCAACAACCACTATGAATTGTTCAGCCTATGATGCAGTACTACTGATGGCCACCAGGTGTCTGGCTCCAATACAAAGCCAATTACAATTCAATGAGATGAAGTTATGGTCAAACTAATCCACTGGGTCATGGTTTTCACATTAGGTCACAGCAGTGACCAAATTCATAGCGACATAGTTTTTCTATCAATTTCATCACATTCACTTCCAATAGAAGGTTAGCAAAGGTTGAAGCACTGCAAGAGTGGCAGCAGAGTTTGTGTTCACTATCAACTTGAATTGTGAATACAATGCATCAGTGGCATACTGACAGTGGATCCTCTTTTGTCGTAGACGAGAGTAGTGGTTCTCAAACTGGGGGTCGAGACTCACCGGGGGGTCGCGAGACACAGGAGGGGCTCACAAGATGATTTTGAGTAATTAAATAACATTTTTAAATGATTAAAATTGCATAGTTTAGCCATAATTGTTAGTAGTAGCACAGTTTATAGATTACATTTATATATTCTGCTACTATCCTAAATTAAAATACTATACAATAATAATAATATGGCTGTTAATGGCTCACGGCCCACAATATCCACTTCTGTTATTTGGGAAGGGAGGGTCGTGAGCTAAAAGGTTTGAGAACCTCTGGACTAGAGTACTGACAACATAGCTATTTGAAGCCAGGTGAACAACTTGAAACCATTGTCTGCTACATCAAGGTGATGGACGATAGTCAAGTGACAAACAGTGTGTACCATTATATCTACAGTATACCTATTCAGTTAGCTGTTCCCTAATGGCCAGATTTCTTTCTCTCTAACCCACTTTAGATCTGCTTTTGCTGGTCTGCATACATTTTACATTGGAATGTAGGCCAGTTGGTTAGCCCTTCAAATTATTCTTTGAAAAATGATTTCTATATAGACCAAATTGTTCATTTCCATAGCCACAGCAAGCAATTTAATCAGCTCAAATATAATGCTTCAGCACTGGAAAAAATAAAGAGACCACTGATTCATTCTCCATTTTTGCCATTTATAATGATAGCCTATATACATAGAAAGAAAGAAAGAAAGAAAGAAAGAAAAAATTATATAAGCCTATATATACAGTAGGCCTATATGATATCCTAAGCAAAGTACTTACACCTTCTGGAAAACATTATACCACTCAAATAAATGTTACTGAGTTATTTTACTGGTGCTGCTTTGAGTAGATGTATCTCTCATTAAATGTTTGAAAATAATATCAGATGCTATAGGATAGCATTTACAGATATAGCTGCAGAAAGTGAACACATTTTATAGACCACTGCTCTGTTCTGCCAATAACTCCTAGATAATATCAGTATTCCTAGTGAAATATAAATTAATATAGCGTAGCCAGCATGACTCTGCAGAGTTACCAATAGAGTTTAAAATCGGTTGGGTTGGGTTTGGTTTTAACACGGTGCTGCATTGCCCCCTATTGATCATAACGAGCACTGCAATGCACCTGCTCCTCGAAGTACTAAAAAAGGTAACCAGAGCAGCAATATTTAAACTGTGCTACAAATGTAATCAAATTACCGTAAAACTGCAAATAATACATTGGCTTTCATTTGAAGTTTTACGGTATTCATATTTAAGTAGACCTATCCATAATGTACTTAAAGAAGTTTTTTTTTTTTTAGAACAAAATACAAAAGACCTAGGCTATGAAGGTTTTGTGTAAATCTAACCGTTTTGTGTAAATCTAACCATGTACTACACAAACTATTACAGAAACGTTGTTCTCTACTGCTGAAATAAATCTACAGGGTCTGGGAAAAGTGTGTGTGTTATAATTAGTGTGGTATATGAAATTGTACAGGCTGTGACGCTATCTTGCTTGAATAAAAAACACCAAGAAAACTATTTATAGTTTAGGCCATGCTGGTTGACCAGCATCAGCAGCAAGGCCTTGCTGGTTGACCAGCATAGTCTTGCTGGTTGACCAGCTATACCTGCAGTAGACCAGCACTTACCAGCATACACCAGCATGGACCAGCACTAACCAGCATAGTTTTTATGGTGGTTCATGCAATCTTCCATTCCTATGCAATCTTCCATTCCTAACTTCAGTGAGCACACGTGTAAACATAGCCATGCGCTCAAAATGGCCGCTTTGATGGACACTTCAATTGACCCAATCAGAGCTGTCCAATAGCATCCATTAGCCAGTAAGTGTGTTGAATGAATAGACCCACTCTCTTCTTACAAACTATCTTCTTACAGCCAATTGCAATCAATTGTATTGATGACACGGTGTAGGGCAGGCAATGACATTTTAACGTGGGTTTTTATGGAAACAGTAGTGTATAATGCATGGGAAAATAATGCATGCATGATGTGAAAAAAATGAATACTCAAATCCCAATATATAAAATTGAATATATACCCAACAAACGAATACTAAAACAGTAGAGTATTTAGGGCCAGCCCTAGGATATTTGTAAAAAGTTAATCAGGTTAAATAACTGCCAGAAATACTGTACAGACAAGTAGGCCTAACTGATCTTCAGTGGCTTAGGCTGCCTCCCTACAATTTTGAATGGAATTTGTATTTTTTGTATTTGGCCATTGCCTGGTTGCAGATTTTACTGGGGATAACATTTGACACATATAAGTGACCTTACTTGCTGCCTTAACTCTACCTTATTAGCTGGCGAGGCTATGTGCTTGATCTTGCAGCCACGCCAGGATTATCCAATGAGCATTATGGGCACCGGCCCTTCTATAAAGACTAGAGAACCTGTTGTTTAGGAACTGTATAGGTCATCAGAGTAATATCTGTTGTTATACTATATCCCGGAGAAGTATTGATAATTTTCACAATCAATTTCTCAATCCTAAAAAGAAGTCTGTTGCATTTGAATATATTTATATTATATATGTTGTCTATTATATTGTCACATTGTATATTGTATTGTTTTGTATTGTATTGTAATATTGGTTGTATTTGTGAGGATTTTGTCATTGTCCTAGAGCTGTTTTGGTACTGTGTTTGGGATGGAATCCAAATTGAAATGGTTAGAGTAGGTTATTGGAGTTTAAGTGGATTTAGGAGTTGAGAGGCCACCACCCTCTATTGTTTTGGAGAGGAAGGGAAGGTTGGAGATGAGTTAATAGTGTAAGTGGAGGTTCAAGAAAGTGTTTTACTATTGAAAAAAGACCTTTGGGGTTTTTATCAGAGTTGAAAATTTCAGAGTAGTAGGAATATATGTCTGTTGAGAGGGCAGTTTTGTGTTTTGAGAGGTGATCCAAGTACGCTTGTGAATGAGATTCCTGTCCAGTTCTCTTGTACAAACGCTCAAGATGCCGCCCAGCAGTCTTTAGCTGAAGTAGCTCAGGAGTGTACCAGGGGGCAGTGTGAGAAAAAGAGACTGAGCGGGTTTTGAGGCGAGCGAGCATATCCAAAGAGGAGGAAAGGCAGTCATTATAGTGAGTGGTGAGTTCCAGGGAAGACAGAGAAGTGATACATGTCAATCACGCTCATGAGTTCAGTAGGATTTATGTTTTTTATGTTTCTAAATTTGATGGTGCAGTTGGATTGTTGCATTGGGAAGGGGGGACAGATATTTCAAATAAGATGGGTTTGTGGTTTGAGGTGTGCCTCAGTAACATTGTCAGGAGAAACACCAGTGGAGCAGACTAGATACTGTACAGTATAATGTGGTCTTTGTTGCAAGATGGGAAATTAACATTCTGGATTAAATCCATGTCATCAAGTAACAACATAAAATCACCAGCAAATGAACAGCTAGCTGTTCTGTCAACGTGAATATTATCCCTTACAAGCAGTACTTTGGGAGACTTAGCAGTAATAAAAGTAAATATTGAGGACAAGCCATAACATGAGAAACAGTTTGTATGGTGTCTATTTTCTGAATTGATTCTATATCGTTAGTTGGTTGAAGATGAAGGAACAGGTGCTAGGGTTTTACCTGTTGCAACCACCAGGATGTCATGATCAGAATAACAGAAGACAGGAGGACTGAGAGATTGAGAGATTGAGAGATTTAATAGTTTCACAGTTCACAGAACTTTTTTTTTATCCAAGCCTGGCATGGATTATGGTTCTGAAAGAAAATGGAAACTCTATACGCTATAATACACTAACACGTTGAAAATATGTCTATAAAGCCAACACTAAATAGGCTGTTTAAGTAACCAATACAGAAATGTTTTTAGGTATATAGCCTGACGAATAATAGGAATGCTATCATAATCACCAACAAAACGTTTTCAACTGCGAACTAGCTAGGATCTGGATGCTTTTTCCTTTTCGTCTCGTTTCGTTTATCCAACTGTCTATTTTGTTTATTTTCTATATATTTTAGTTGTTTAAACAAAAAACATGAAACAGCGACCTCTGCTGTCACAACTCGGTGGTCACAGTAGATTATGGTACGAGAAATACGAGAAAAATACTAGAGCGTTGCCAATCAAAGTAGGGTGCTGTTTAGGCCTGTTTAAAGGTAAAATACAGATTGTGTTGCACAACGGCTGGCTAGTAGATAGAAAACAACTGGTAAACAGTAAACAAGCAAGCAAGGTTGGACAGGACTCACATGGGCTGAAAGAAAAACAGTTGAGGGTATGATGTGACAACCACTTAACGGTGCGCCGTGGGTTTTTTTGACACAGGTCCATTGCATTATTATTATTGCAATAAGCTACAATTGTATATTAAATAGTTATTAAGTAATGTGTAGTTTCAGTGAGATGGAGGCCTATAAAAGTGCCAACAAAAGGTGATGATCATATTCACAGACGGGCACAAATACGACTATTATAGACCTATTCTATCTTGCAAAATACAAATGATCATTAAACGTAAAATACAAAATATGCTAAGCTACTGCCTGGTGTTAGAAGATGCAGCAGTCTATTTCATAATAATTCAATGGAAAATGAATAAATATGGGCTATTTTAGGCAACCTGCTATTTTAGGCAACCTACTGCAGCCTTACCTATAGTAGCCTAAAGACATTTAATGTAAATAGACCCATCAGAGCGCTGATCTATTTAGAAAGGTCTAGTAGGCTGCTTTTGTTTTTATATGCTTTTGTTTAATCATTAGGCTGCATTTACAGTATATTCCAGTGTAGGGCCAACACTGGAAAAACAGAAAGGGGCATAAGACTACATTATATGGCATTTAAAACTGTAGGCCTTTCATTCATTGATTTGAGCTATATGCAAAATTAATTAATTAATGAATTAATTTAATTTAATTTAATTTACTGTAACATTCTACGATCCATATTTATATGCAGTTATAATAGTGTTATTAACAATAAAGCATACTTAAATATGTTTGTGTTATTATATAGTTTATCCTGATATTTAGTTTTAGAAGTAAACGTTTCTACGTCACTACAGATCTGCTAAGGCGCGAAACGGTAGGCTCGCCGCTCGCGACACAGACAGTTGGAGAGCAGCCAGTTAACAGAACGACATTTCACTACCGATCTATTTTACCTGAACAACGAGGATTTCTCACTATTATTTGGTAATATCGTTATAACCCGACGTTTCAACGACGTATTAAAGTGCTACCGGTATATGTCGTGACTCGTGATATGTATTCATCTCAAATATGAGTTTTAATTGGTCATTCGCCATCTATACCGTACCGTATTAGCATTATAATACGGGTACGGTATCGGCGGTATGGTACTATTCGTCATTCATTTCGTAGGTAACAAACGTGATTCCCTTTTAGGTAAAAGCAAAATGAGTTCGAAGCAGGTAAGAAGCATTTGTGTTACTATAACGGTACCGTGTCATGCCTAATGTAGGTACACACTGTACGGTGCCGTACTGTAGCCAACCTTAGAGTACAATCACCAAAGGTCAACTACGGTACCATACTGCTTGTAATGCTTGTTCACTAGCTATCACAATATAATGTGTACAGTATGCTACGACAAGAAACAAGATGTTCATGTATTATTAATAATTCCTTCTGTCATATCTTGAACACAAAAAGTATCTTACAGAACGTTTTTCTCCCATGATATGAGTGACCTGCCCATTTAAATTAGTCGTTACTGTAGATGGTCATGGTACTGTAGCTATCTGCCCATTATCTGAGAACCTCCATAGCCTGGTTACCAGACACATTATTCACTTTGTAAGAAATATCTTAGTGAAAAACAAATACTGAGCTGAGAGCAATCATGTGATGGAGCCAGGCTACCATAGGCTCACCTGTATATTAAACAAAAGTATAAATTAACTGTAGCCCAATTAATAATTGTATTGCCACACTTAAATTCAAACATAACCTTAACCAGCTAAGCTGTTTAAAACCTCAACTTCACCTGGTATTGCCTAAATGTAGGCAGGGAACAGGAAAATTAATTGTACCTAGTACCTACACGCCTATAACCAATGATATCTCCCTGTAGAAGGACTTTTCTGTGATCCAGCAGTATTTCAGTGCTGAGCAGTGGAACAGCTTGGCCCTAGCATAGAAGAAACGCTACCTGAGTATAAATAAAAACTACAAGTTCATAAAAGCAACAGGTAATAATGTGTTGATATTAATCCACACACTGTACAGAGACGTTAATGTTGTTGCGTTTGCCATATGGTTTTGTAAATATACGTAGACATTACTACATAGTAATGTTCAAGGTCAAGGTTTGTGTTGTAAATAGAACACCTCTAACATCAAGCAAGAAAGTCAGCTTCTTTAGATACTTACTAACACGGGTTTACATGTTTGTGTCACAACTCTGACTGATATCTGTCTGTCTGCTGGGCATGTGTATCTCTGTCTCAGGACTGAACTGCAAGCCCCCAGCTTTCATGAGTAGAGTTGGGCGTGTCCGGGCGAGCAGCTCCCTACCTGAACACAGCAATATAGAGGAAGATGAAGATGAAGAGTGGGGCTCTGGTCGCCGTGGTACCACCAGCAAATCATGTAGAATGTTCTGGCACACTTATAAACCTGATACTGTAGTGTTGTACCTCAGTCAGTAGGTAATCATTGATTCAGTTCTCAAAAACAATTTGGTTGTGTACCTACTTTTGAGACACTTTGGACAATCTGTTGAAGGGGTGCATTTGTACATATTAGATAAAGAGTCCTGAATCTGGGTAGCCATTTTCGCCAGGACCATTGCAGTGGAAAAGCCAAACCATAATGATTAATGATTAAATAATAAAATAAAAATTAATAATGATCCTGTTCAGCTTGGCTTTTGTGCCATTGATAAGGAGGACATTGACTGTATGTGTGTGTGTGTGGATGTGTGTGTGTTAGACAAAGTCAGTGTTTACACCAGAGGCAGAAACCTAAGGAATGTTCCTCAAGTCAACTACAGAGAGCAAGAAGCTGACATATGATGACTACTACTGTAAGTAGACACATGTATCCACTACACAGTATCTATAACCCCATTAATAACACTAACACAGCTCACAGTAAGACTACCACTGTAAGTAGATGCATGTATCCACTACACAATATCTATTTATACCTGAAATATGCACGCAGCGCATCTCCACGCTGGTGGACGGAGTGGATATCAATATTTAATTAGAAAAATTTAAAATCAAATGTATTTAAAAGACCTCATGGATGTATGTTTTGCTTCTATTGGAGGGGGATTCTTTTTGGTGGGGGGGAAGGGTCTATGGGGGCATCGTTGGTAATTAGGCTATTTTATTGACATTTATCGGAGTTACCGGGCTATGTGATTTACCAAGCTAACATTATAGCATAACATCGAAACTATTAGCTGGAAGAATGATTTCAGTACCAACAGAGTAGCCCAGTACAGACGAATAAGAATTAGCCTAAACACTGAACCACAAGCAGAACAATAAACGTGCACAGAGAAGAGATTTGTCACAGTTGTTTAATGTTACACTGTAAAAGACGATTGACACATGAACCAACAACACAAATAACCTACACACAACAGGTGAAGTGAAAGAGTTATTAGCTTACTGAATGCGAGTCCGGTGGGTAGCTGGGGTGTGTCATGATATTTCATTGAATTCTGAAGGAGTGGCGCTCATGATTTAGCCCTGGCGGCCGCCATGGATGTTCAGAGCGGAAACACTACTACACATTATTTATAGCCCCGTTAATAACACTAACACAGCCCACAATAAGAGGGCATAAAGAGAGCATAAAATATCCTAAAAAATCATAAAAAGTAGCATGGATCCAAAATATCTAATGATATCTCATTGATAATTGACAATTATATTTATTGACGTCATGATATTCCTTAAATTACGATGACGGCTTGCCATTAAATTGACTGTGAAAATGGACTTGGTTATTACTGTAATAACATATTTTCTGACTTGTTTGATGCATTATATCTAGAATCACCTGCATGCTCCAGAGCTGAGCACCTGATCAAACAGCTTCCAGTCCACATGGTAGCCATGAGAGTCAATGTCCTCCAAAGCCTCCAATGCGATGTGCAATAAGTGCTCATCCACACTGGAGAGAAGCCCTACATCTGTCATCACTGTAAGAAAAGCTTCAATACGTCAGGTCATCTACAACGACACATGCTCATCCACACTGGAGTGAAGCCCTACATCTGTCATCACTGTAAGAAAAGCTTCAATACGTCAGGTCATCAACAACAACACATGCTCATCCACCCTGGAGAGAAGCCCTACATATGTCACTGTAAAACAAGTTTCAGTCAGTCAGGTCATCTACAACGACACATGCTCATCCACACTGGAGAGAAGCCCTACATCTGTCATCACTGTAAGAAAAGTTTCAATACGTCAGGTCATCTATAACGACACATGCTCATCCACACTGGAGAGAAGCCCTACATCTGTCATCACTGTAAGAAAAGTTTCAATACGTCAGGTCATCTACAACGACACATGCTCATCCACACTGGAGAGAAGCCCTACATCTGTCGTCACTGTAAGAAAAGCTTCAGTCAGTCAGGTCATCTACAACGACACATGCTCATCCACACTGGAGAGAAGCCCTACATCTGTCATCGCTGTAAGAAAAGCTTCAATAGGTCAGGTCATCTACAACAACACATGCTCATCCACACTGGAGAGAAGCCCTACATCTGTCATCACTAAGAAAAGTTTCAGTCAGTCAGGTCATCTACAACAACACATGCTCTTCCACACTGGAGTGAAGCCTACAGATCTGTCATCACTAAAATATCACCTAAATATATTTTATTTGGCATATAGCTCCGTAAAATGGGAGGTTCTTCTTTTTTTTAAAACGTTTTACACAAAATATGTTCTACAACGTATTATCAATGTCATTGTGTTAGCTTAGACATGTATGCACGATTTGGTTTTTTTTTGTTGTTTAAAAGTTAAAACACTACATTACATGTAAACGCGTGACTTAGCAAGTTTGCAAGTTTTGTTGTGATTGTGTTTTTTGTATGTACCACACACAATACAATACATTTTAGTTTGGTGTCACTACGTCTGCATTTCTGCATTTTTAATTGTGGTATCTTTACGTGTGATGTCAAATCCATTTGTACTCGCAATCCTGAAGCAGGTGGCTATGTTATGATATTTGAGAAAGTCGTTTCTAGACGAAGTTCGCTAAAGTGGGATACAATTCAAATTCCGGGTGAGAATGGAGGTAAGACTCAATAAATGTCAACAAAGTTTGGATAGAGTAAAAGGTAACAATGTACAACAGGTTGTCATAATCACAAGAATTCTACATTAAAAGACGTAATCAAATATATATTCAGTCCCCTGGTAGCTCTGGTATCTCTTATTGGGTCTGCTCTTCATGCATGTTATAAGCCTTGCTCACACAAATTACCAACTTTGAATGTAAGCGTAGCTCTTCACGACCTATTGAGCGTCAGGACATTTATAAAGGAAGTTCGATTATTTTACTATAAATGTATGTTTTGTGTTGAGGGATTAAGTGAATAATGGATTCCTCTGCATGTGAACATCACGTGTGTCTAACGCTGGCCCTTTCCCCTCGGACCACTCCAATGTCCGGCGTATGCACACGGCCGTCAAGCTCAACAAGGTGATTGTCAACAAGTCCCATGATGCACGGCTGGTGCTCCTCAACATGCCCAGACTACCCAGGAACCCTGCAAAGGACGAGAACTGTACGTCTGGGGCTGGAGAGAGAGATGGCGATTGATTAGTTAGTCAATCAATCGATCCTTCAATCAGTCAATCCAGTCAGGTAATAATAGGGAAGAAGAGGAGTACTGTTGACACAATATTGAGATACAGTATTCACTCGCTCGATACCACAATGTTATGGAGCTCGGGGACAACGTGTGCTGTTCGTGGTTGTGCACACAACCAGACAAACCTTTGTGATTGGCTTAAATTGTAGTGCTTATCACTCCCTCCAACAGTGAAGTCCGTGACACTTGGTTCATTATAACTGATGGCTTTCTTCTTGGTTATCATCACCACCAACACCACCACCTTCAAACTACGTTGATATAAACAAAAAGGTAGACGGTTCACATACCAATAAGAAATAAGAATACAAACATATCATGAACAGAAATACACAAATAAACATACCTCGCTGGCTGCACAAGACCAAGAGGGAATGAGGGAATATTGAAGACGACCTTGTCTTAACCTTGTAAAATGTCTACATCCACGCTGCTTCACATTGTACTTTTTGGTGTGACATGTCTTTATTGTAAAGGTTTTAACAATGTTTTCCATGCATGTTCAATTAACCATAATCAATTAATTAACATGCACATGTGGAACTGTCGTTAAGACGTTAACAGCTTACAGAGAGTAGGCATTTAAGGTCACAGTTCTAAAAATGCAGGACACTAAAGAGACTTTTCTACTGAC
>JAODOY010011445.1:0-28532 GCA_025399855.1 Forbesichthys papilliferus | reverse complement strand
TCCTGGTGTAGAGCACTGTACAGTCTTGGGCCTGGCTCCCATTCGCACCCACTGGTCTTCAGTGTGGGGCTGAGCAGATAATAATCTTTATTTGTATAGCACTTTTAATACAGAATTGCATTGCAATACAGAATTGCTTTGCAATTACAGAGAGGGAATACAAGCAAAATCGTGCTTCCCATAAACACATACAGAAAAACAATGTTACTAAAAATGGTTAAATGAATCAGATTGAAAAATAAATAAAATAAATAAATAAATGAAAAATGTAAACAGATGCATAAGCTATTTCCCGTATCCTGTTTGTTGCTATGTCAGATTACCATTAGCAACATACAGTATGGGAAGGTTCTCCAATTTCGCTTTCCAAATATGGTTACCACAATTAAAAGGCTAGGTAGAGATATTGCCTTCTGATGTGGCTGTCCACGTCAAGGAGTGGTCAGGGTCACATTGTATCTCTCCTCAGTCACTCAGAGTCGGGCAGAGAACCACCAACCAATTGACATCCAGGTGGGTAGTTCAGATGCTGTCGACAGAAATTATATTCCTGTGTTTGGAAAATCCTACATACGAGGGTCTTTTTCTGATTGGTCCAAGCGTGGTGCAATAGCCTACCTATTGGCAGCACCTGGGCAACAATTTTCAATTGCAAGACATCTAGAATATATAACAGGAGTGTTAACAGTCTTCATATATTATAACAACACATAATCTTCTCCTGCCTTAACAACACCAACATCAGATTCATGACTCATTCATTCAGTTGAATATTTTTCATCAAAAACATCCTAACAATAGATGAGCAGTACAAAGTAGCACTGAGTCTGCACTGTGTCAAAATACATTAAATTAAAGGTACATGTAGATAAGTAAAGTAGATAACAAACAATTACATTGGCCATATAATGTATAAATAGCAAGCGACCTACCAAGTGCCATTGAAATATGGATGTAAGCATGAATTGATCATTATGAATGCATTGCATCTTGTATTCTGATAACAGAAGTATGTGTTTATAAAACAGTGATTGCAAGAACACCGACAATGACACCGTCACCTGGCTAACAAATTGGAGTTTGGCTTGTACCGCTAAACGCACTCCCACAGTCTCGGTTTCAAAGTTTGTGCAGTGCCACAAGACAACAGCCTACGTTTGCTTTGACTTGACAGAAGTGTGTTGGCAGTTTCACCCCTAAGCTTAAAGCACATTTATGTGGCAGGTGGTACTTTGTGATATCAAGGTGAAAACATTTTCTTAGTGGAGCGGTGGAAAGGGTATTGAGTTTTACTGTGCAAGGCTTATGAATGGAGGCGAACAATTACAGACACCTGACAGTAATGGTTATGCACTTGCCTCCATCACCAGCAGCTATTTTTTTCTCGCTGTCAGTGGCTATTCAATGAGATGTTCCTCCAGGCTGTGACAAGGGCACACTGAGTGGTCACCCTGAAAGCACATTCTCCCTGACTCCAAAGGTGTTCTCAGTGTTGTGTGGAGGCAACGAGGCTGCCTCCAACACAAGTTCCACATTCCTTAATTAAACACAGAGAAACGTGCTGACAATCAGACGCTGTTTACTTCAATCAGACAGGTTCACTTGTGCTGCTGTGCACATTGTAATTAAACTCTGCCTGGATTCACGGCGGAGCGGATTAAGACATCTGTTCATTTCTTTTCATTAAAGAGTTACTGTCGGTGCAGAAACTTGAGAAATTCAAATGTCGTGGAATACTGATTAAAATAGCATACACAATCAACGTTTAATATGGTGCCTCACACTAAAAAACATTGAAACAAATATTTTCTGTATGGTATAGCCACCTCGAACAGATGTTGAAAATAGCATCCGGTAAAAATAATGTATTTTATTTCAAAGCAAACTGGGGATTTGTTGACAAGATTGCACAATGGCCTCTAGTTTATTATGCATATAGTTGAGTGATATATAAAGTCAATCTAATTATCATGTGCTGCCTATTTCTTTTCATCTAATTGATTAGAAATTAAAACTGGGGCTCATTAGCTGTAGTTCAGCGACAACATATTCAAATAATTGAATAGAGCAACTGTGATGTGGGAGATATACTTTATTCACACTATTCACATCTTCACAAACAGCAACAATAATAGCGGAATAACACAAAGATATTTCCCTATAGTCCCAGGCTACCAGATAAACACAACAGTAATTCAATGATATCTCGGTAGAGTGTTGTGCTTGTGCTTGGATGACAAGGCCACATACTAAGCTTTCCTTCATCTTGCTCAGCGGGTGCGTGGAAGGGGGGCAAAACTGGCCAATCTTACCATTTTTCGAACCCCTTGTATCAGAGTACCACTTATCTGGTTGCCCAGAATAGTGTCTGGCATTCCCTGTAGGCTCCCCCTCCCCGTCCCATCACAAGCATTTTGCAAGCATTCCTTTGTGAAGACGAGGGCATGCTAATACCTGTGCTGTTCTGCAAAGCTCATGAGCATCTTATCGCCCGCAGGCAAACCCTTGGCCTGCTCCCAGGCCAGTCGGGCATAGGGACAGAGCTGTAGGCGTGGAACCAGCGGGGCGCGGGGAGGCGGCCTTATCTCTTCGTGAGCAGCCATGTTTCTCCTCCGTATCCCTCTGAACTCCGCACATGCCTCTCAGATTAACGCCACCCAATCCTCACCCACCCCCCTTGAGGCTCCCGAGCCCTCCGCCCTTGGTCCCGGGATCTCTTGAACTGACATCATTACTGTGATTACTACTGTTCATCACACTTGAATGAACAAAGAACAAAGCACCGTCACGTTTATATCCCGAAGCTGCTTTGTTCTGGTTTGCGTGTGTTTGTTTGTGTTAACAGTTGGACATTGGAGGCAGCCTATTGTGTGTGTGTGTGTGTGTGTTACAGTGTGTCCACAGAACATATTTCCATCATACGCCCATGCCCAGGTGTGATCCTACACAATATGTATGTACTGTATGTGTTTGCGGCACTGCAGATTACAGTACATGTCACACTAACTCACACGATACCGCGTTCATTCCGTGAGCCGTCCTCACTGAATGCCATCGCATCCAGCACACCGCCATGGCAATTACAGAGGAACACAGCCCATGCCACTCACAGCTAACTTACTGTGCACGCTAGGTGCACGTTGTAGAGCCTAGACCCACACTGAGCGCAGCTCAAACAGGAAGATCAACATCTCACTTGTCAAGAGGAGGGATGAGATGTCAGTAAATCCAGATGGATTTGACAGTGACTGTAGAATACAGCACATATGTAGAGTACAAGATATAATTTGGGCCTGACAGATTAATAAATGGAAGATTGCTATCAATCACTCACTGTAATACTGTAAACGTGTACTTAACACGGTGTTCTGTTTGTGACTGAACACAGGACTTTTTGTTTTTCCAATCGATTTACGTAGGATTAATGTTCCCATTAAACATGCTTTAGAAATTGATCTGTTTGGCATTGATGTAAATTTTATTTTCCCAAAACATTATAAATCTATACATAATATAAAACATACATTTTTCATCTTTGCTGATAAATTTGATTTGGGTTTTTGTAACTTAATTACTCTTAACTGCAGCATAACCTCAGTGTGGTCTCTCATCTCTCATCAGCACCACTGCTCAGGTGGATTTATGCTCTCATAAAAACGTGTAAACACTTACCCCCATCACATGGTCCAGAAGAACAATTGTTCAGTTAAAGCCGTATTACCTGCGGTTGGTGTTAATGTAATTTTCAGATAATTTCTAAATTGCTGGATAAATAATTGCTGTAAATTACCATAAACTCTACATCTTTGGCAGGTTTCTCTCAAAAGCAAAATTCACATGTCCACATGTTTTTTAGGAAAATAGAGATATTTATCAAATATGTTTGCAATTTAAAAATGACTTTTACATCACCATAAAACCTCTGGTAATATTGTTATTTGAATGAACTAATTCCATCCATCCATAGATGGAATTAGCCATGTTATAATGTATAGCACAGTAAGACTGAACATTTCTGTTAATTTCTCTGGATGAAGTTCATTACAAACCAAAGCTGTGGCATCTGTTGATTTGGGAAATCCATCATACATTTTACTGTAATTAAATCCAAAGTGGTTTGTGTGTGGGCATTATTCAAACCATACCATGTTTTGAGAAATGTTCTTGGATTGTATTTGACATATGACGTCAAAGATAGTGCAGTGTGGAAAATTGCTTAATTAAATCCCAAGAGTTGTCATTAGCGTTACAAGCGTTCAGAGCCCTGGTCACAGATTACATGGGATGCGCTAAAAAGCTGACAAGTAATTTCATTCAAAAGATATTAACTTTTTAAGCACCCAATTACGTCTGCTGGATTGCAAGCACACAACTTCTAATCTTCTAAGGCAACTTTGGCTGGGGATAATTTCGCCTCTAAATTATGATCAATGAACCCCCGTTGAGCCTGACGGAGACCATGTTATGTCAATACAGCGTTTGTTATTTTAAAAAATTACAACCAGCATTAAGCAAGTATAGTATAAACCCCCTCGAAAAACTATTAAATGCCCAGCACAGCAGGGGTCATTTGTGGCAAAGCACAATGAATTGCAGAACTGATTATGGGTTTATTTCAGGCTTGTTTCTGCCCCTAAATGTTATTTTCAAGGTGGCTGCCACAATCTATTCAGTATCATAGCATCTAACACAATGACATGACAGTTTCACCTCAACAATGGAAACAGATCCTTTACCTTGACATAATTCTATGATAGGACCATGCAGCAGTCACAGAGCTTATCTTCAGACTATGCCCGTTTTGCCTACGTCAAAGTCTTCAGGATCGCTCTATAGTAATCTCACATTCACTGTTCCTTTCATATCACGTCAAAAGTAAAGAATGAACTGAATGAATGAAATACTGGTAACCATGGTGAAGGATATGTTGAATCTGTCTGTATGCTCTCAATTATTTCAAAGGTATCAAAACAAATACTGCGTAACAGACTTGAATATCAATATGAAACACCTATTTTACCACTTTCCATGCAGTCATTTCATATAATTTTAATTGCTTGCTTGACACTGTAGTTTAATACAAATTCAGAATTCACAAGAGGTGTGGTTTTGTTTGCATGGGATACACGCTTCATCTGCATGGCATGAATAATGTGTTCACACTCACAATTTACCAGTGGACAGTCATGGCATTTCTCATCTTGATTGGCATTCGGCTATGGCCAAGTTAAGGGAGGTAGCTCACGGCGTAAAATTGTCATTGCGGTCCTTGAGGGGGACGTAGCTCAGTTAAATAAAAAAACGTCAAGTTAAGTCAACAAAATAACAGGGAAGTCAGATACTTGACTGCCTCACAGGGTGCATGTCTCAATAGCACCCAGTAAGTCCGGCTAAGATCCTGCTGCTTAAACTGGGTTCTCTCCAGTAGCCTCTTGGGCCCCTGTTCTCAAGTCTTAAACCTGCTTTCTTCTTTTTAGGACGATTTACAGCTCTTGACAGTAATGACACCGGAAGGTTCACAGGAAGACCATGTGCATTGGTTGGGTTTACAGACACAGCAGGAGAGGTGGTCTCTGAGGCTGAATTCATTTCATGAAGTTGAATCAAATTTTGACAGCTTTAGCTTTCATTTTTCCGTCAATCACCTTGCCATTTAGTGCAATGTTATCATGGCCTTGATATTGATATTAATACAAAGTTGCAGTACTGTCAGACAGCAGTTAAAAGGTAACAGTACAACAGCATTCCATGTCATCTATATTCACATAGCCCATCTGATTCAGATCCAGTGGGAAAGACTTATGCAAGCAAGAGTGCATTCTTCTACTCTGTGACACTGCACCATTGATTTAAAATAACATTGCATGGCTGGTTAAAAGACCCTGAGCACAAAAAGACACTTAAATCCTCTGCTAAGCTACCGACCATGCTGGACACCAATCTCTGACTTAAAGCTGACATTAAAGTGAATAGCTCTCTCACCCAGGCCCCTGGTTTTACAAAAACTATATTTGCTTTTAATCTTCTTATTGAGTCAAACACTTGCATTTTAAACAGCAATGAACACATTTAAAATCGCATACAAATGAGTAGTAATTCAAAATTCCTCAGTCTGCTTGTCCCTCAGTGTCCATATCCAATTTTCACAGTTACATTATCAGGCTCAGAGTAATGGTCTGCAGACTAAAGGAGCTAATATCTGTCGGGCCAGTTGGTCCGCCAGAAAGAAAAAAGCGTCACTCTTTAGTCGTTACTTTACTCTGTCTCCCCATTTAAATGGATTGACTGGAGCAAATTTGAAGAAAAAAAAAGTCTTATTGCTACCGTTGTGTTGATAGAAGGGGAAATGTAAGCTGGGGCCACCACGCAAGTGTTGACGTGCATTTCTTTTTATCTGTTTTTTTATTTATTTATTTTTTACTTTCTAAGCATCATATAAAGTTCAGAGGCCACATAATGTTATTTGCTTTTCAAAGTGACTCTTTGTACATAGTGGAATAGTATAATAATGATTTTGAGCTCTTTGTGTCCTCATGCAAAACGCAGTGACAACCACCTGTCAAACAACAATTAAATATTGAACCACTAAAATAGGAATAATTCAAATCTTTATAAGTTTGTCTAACATATTCTGCTCCCTAAGTGGAAGTAAAACAGGGATGAGTTATTGAGCTTCCATCCTCCTGTGAGTAAACATTTTCACTCGGTTGAACATGCAGAAATTGACAATAGAAGACTTTAGATGAAATATGTTTATTTGAAAAGTCGAATAGACAAATATATTACAGAAGGTTCTGTTCTTATATATAAATGATTGGTATCAATCTGGTTCACTGCCCGTACACAGTAAAATACCTAACCTCTGGCTTTTGGTAAGGCATAGGCTTGGCTGAAAGGTTGTACTGCCCAGGGTATTGACCACTCTAAACCGTGATCTGTGTTACATGAGCCACATAGAAAAGTATTATGATATACTTTGCGTGTTATGTCTGGGATTGGAGAGTGGTATTAACAGCTATCTAAAGAATTTAACATTACATCACAGGCCACAAAAGAGCTTATTCATTAATAAAATATTGGATTTCCATACTCATTTAACTGATAAACAGCAAAGAAGCAGGAAACAGGAACATACTGAACCACTATCAATAGCCACAGTCATATTCTGCCTGGCTAAACTTGAATAAAATCATTAAAAACATATATTAGCTTTCACATAATTTCGGTGATGATTTCAACCATGTCATTTATCAAGCAGAGTAATTAGGTTATGTTGTAGTTTATCATTGAATTTGAGCAGCAGGGGTTTATAGAATTTGCCCCATACAACCTCTTATGAAGAGGAAAGGTCAAAAAGCTTTTCCCCCAAAAAAATCTTGCTGTCACTTGTTATCACCAGCTGTATTAACCCAGCTTGGTGGCAGTCCTGTAGAAATCCCAGCAGCAATTTCCACCATCTAAATGAACTGTCATTCTCTTGTCATAGTTAGCTCTAACAGATTCACAGCCACTAATCTCCTTAGCAGATATCCCCCCCCACCCCAAAAAATGACACAGAGATAAAACATGAAATCTCGAGGAATCATTTCATGACACATTTATGTATGAGGTCATTGTAGTCCACATGTGGAGGCTTTAAGCTTGTGACATGAATGGCAAGGGTTTTGATATTATCTGCATTAATCAAGGATTTAGCATGTACAATGGAGTTAAGTGGTAGACGTTGAGTGCCATATTCCCGCACTATTCAACTGCCAATCAAATGTAATGCTGTAGCCTTGTCTTTAGTTCTCATTGCTAAAAAATGTAAAATGTTCAATTACACAGTTGGATGACCATTATGACTACATAAACAAGAAACAAGACTAAGCCATTGAACTGATTTATGCAGTAAAAAAAAAATCTCTAGTTTGAATATTGTTATGCAAATCATGATAAATATTCTGACAAAAAAAGAAATGCCGATTTGCATGTAACACATACTTATTAGCTCTGACTTGACTTAGCAATTACAAACAGAATGCATTAAATGTTTAGCTTGCTTCGAAGGAGAAGTTGGACAGTAGGAAAAAATTACATGTATTTGCCTGTCATGAGCATTCAAATCATTCTCACTGCCATAGTCAGACATGTATTTATCATTCTTCACAACTGTGCCATTATGCATACGCTTGACAGCAGCCAGATGCAAAGTATTGCATCTCCATCAAAGTATAGAAATGCCCATGCTCTCCACATATCAGCTTCACTGTTCCTCAGTGGTGTCGGGCCTCAGATCAGTCATATAGCAGCTGTGGTATTAGTGCTGGCTGTGTAAACGCTATGTTCTTCTTACGTATGTAAACAATGCCTTCGCTCTAGACACTCCACCGCCAGGGCAGCATTATTACTTCATTTTGGTTTGCTGCTGAATCAATTCTGAAAATAAATAGCTCAAGGCTTAAATAGTAAAAATAACACACACACACACACACACACACACACACACACACACACACACACACACACACACACACACACACATTGAGCTGGAACATTGTTAATCATTTACACTGTAATCATAAACATAATAAATTACCTTTCCCCCCCATTCTTCTCATTTTGTATTTAATATTTAAGTGTTTACTTTGGACAGGGGAATCAAAACCGCTACATTTACCATGCAATTGAAGGAAGGTCAAACTCATACAGTATCAATGCCAACTACCGGACAAAGGAAGAATGAATAATATCCAATATCCAATATCCAACACTTGAAATGTTTTATTATGCTACCCAGTAATTAACATGCTCAGTCTAATTTGCTGTTGGAATACATACTTTTAGGTCAATATATACATGAAATGTAGCTCGTGTTTAAAAACAATTCGGCCAATTCGGCTCTCAACAACAAGACAATAACCGTCACATATGTTAAAACAATCTCTGACTGAATCTCTGACTCTGAATGTATTTTGTGTGTTTACATTAGGATTTTTAAGAAAACTTGTATTTTTTAAAGGTTTTCTCAAAACTTGCAAAACAGTTTAGCTGAATAAAAACACTGAATACTGTAGCTTTTATACGTCACAGGTTGGTCTCTAATTAATGACACTTTGTCATTTGTTTATTTTTTAAAAAGCGTGTAAAAATACCTGTTAATTGAAAAGCAGCAACATAATCTGCTATATATTTCATGTTACACATATTTATAAATACTGCAAACGTAATACAAAAACAAATTGATGACACCAACCAAATCCTAATACCACAGTTGTACTAACAACATTGAATAAATCCTGATGTGCTCACATATCAGATGTTTTCCACGGTGTAACTTCAGCTTCCACAAATAGCTATATATCTCCTTATGAATCCGTTTCACCAACTTTGGATATGTACATGGAATCAGGCATGAATAAATAAAAATGTGAGGTTGATTTGCTGGAATTGTACAAGTAACCACACTACAGGCCAAAATGCTCATGAGGCACAGTTAAACATCCTATTTAAATGCATGGGCTGCAGCAGATGGAGACAGGGAGTTAAGGTATGCAGAAATAACAGAGAATCTTGCCTGAGTGGGTAATCAGAATAGAGGGTTGACTTGCGGTAACTTTGTTTTTTTGAGGAATAGTCTACCCAGCCTACCCCACCCAACCAGACACACAGACACATACACACAAACCTGGTTTCAACTGTAAAAATACACAACTTAGTTAGCCAGGCAGGTTCTAGTCTGGTGTAAGAAAAAGCCAGCCAGGACCGGGGAAACCAGAGGTTCAGGAGGAATGTGCAAAACACAGTTTTACAAACATGGGTTAAGTCTGTAACTCCACCCATGTCATCCCAGCCCATCTTTACACTCCTACCATCTAGGTTTACAGGACCAGAAACAGCAACACGTTTAATCCCAAAGCCACTGCTGCTGACCACATCACATGTTACTGTAATAACTCAGGTCACACAAAGCATCTGTTTCAACCAAGCGGGAACCTCCGGAACTGAGAATTTAATACAAGGCAGAAGTGCCAAACCCTGCAGTTTATCGAATGGCCGCTTGAGGTTAACTGAAAAAAAGGTAATCCATCCCTATAGGCTCCAAATATCATTTATAATTTACTATAATTAATAGTCGGATATATTCACATTGGAGTCTATAGGGGGGCGTTACAGGTGGAGTGAGGTACTGCAAAGATGTCAATGGCCAGAACCAGCACAGCCAGGTGTTCAAATCTGCCCTTGAGAAAAGATATGGGTGAAGTCACAGAGGGATTGTCCATATATACAGTTTATGGTTCCAAGCCAATAATGTATTAATGTTTACATTCAATGCCCACATCCAATAATCTATTACTGTTTACATTCAATGCCCACATCCAATAACGTATTAATGTTTACATTCAATGCCCACATCCAACAACGTATTACTGTTTACATTCAATGCCCACATCCAACAACGTATTACGTATTATGTATGTTGAGGTAACCCCAGGACAAAGCATCCAGGTTAACATCAGTATGTTTTGTCTGTGCTCATTACATGAATGCATCTTGAACTTGAATCTTCATAATGCTCCCAGGACTCAACCCAATGTCCCATTATTGACTTAAATGCAACTCTTGCAATATTGTCAGACATGTACCACATTATGTGATGTATATTGGCAGCAGACATTGAAGCAGGTCAATAGTATTAAGAATGATTCATTAAACCTGTTCCAATTGAGGTTTCCTAAGCAAGAAACTAACAACTGCCTCCCATATCCATAATCAATATACAGATAGAATATCCACTGGCATTTTTCTATTCAGGAATATGCTTACTGTAGAAAAATAATACTTAATAACAGCATACAGTAGACTTAATCATTTTATTATATTGCTATTCCATTTACCAATGCTGAATAGCTGGTGTATAACTATTCTAAGTTACAAACTGCATAACCACACCTTATTAGGATATTGGATATAAATATCACTAAAAATGACAGTAATGTAATTATTACAGCAGAGTAAAGACTGAAACTGTTTTAATTTAACTTAGTGTATAGATTCCATGGCATACAACTGTTTGTCTATAAATAATAACATGGAGAGGAAGAAAAAAACTTGATTCCTGAATTTGTCAAAGTCAACCCAAATGGCATACTGTATGTTGTTTTCCAGTAACGTTTTCATGTAAAAAATAGTGGCAAATCACAACAGATTCTATTGGATTAAAAAAGTAAGTTGATGTACTGTTTGTTCTCTGTATGATCCCAAAGCTTTGATGGGCAGCTAAGATAATACAAGATAATACCCTTGTTGAGCTCATCTAAGGGCTAACTAATCGGCTAGGTGTTAGATGAGGATTTAATCTAATTCTTAGCACACATTACATGAGAAATATCTGTGTCATATCTGCCAGCATGCCTCATCCTTCTAGGTCTTAAAAAATAAAATCACACACGTTTTACATTGGTTATTTGGTGAGAAGAGGACTGTATACTTATATTTATATACTGGAAATTATTCATATTATATTTATATTATTGTATTGTATTTTGCCATTCATAACTTAGTGATTTATTTTTATTATTATTATTATTTCTTATTTTTTGGTGTATTTTTTAACATTCTTATTATTAATTGTATTATTAATTGTAATATTATTATTATTACTATTATTTAGAATTATCTATCCATAATTAGATATTTAAAAGCAGATATGGTGTTAAAACTTTGAATGTTTGTTCAGTTATTTGAACCGTGCCGTGTATTTGTGTTATGACGGATTCACACTTTGTCCATTTGCTGGTCAAAACCGGACCGGACTCGAGTGCGATTAGCCTCCTGTTCCCCTGCCCCCCCGGCTGGTCTGCATTCACATTACATTTACAGTATGGCTGCGAACCCTAGTACGATTACGTCAACAAACACACCGAATGTTTGTCTAATGTCGTCGGGCAACAACCACAGTTCTATAGCAACAACATGACACGGAAAATGTGAGGCATAATCAAAATGGAGCTTCACACATTTGCTATAATATTAATATTTATATTTGAAGTCAGTGTCAACACAATAGACTGTACTATATATATAAATGGACAAACCCTTGTGCTGGCTCTGGCCGTCGCCCTCACTGCAGTACCTCACTCAACTGTATCGCCCCCTATGCCCCCTATTCATTACAATGGGAAAAATAAACATCTTCAAAGAAGGTAGACTTGTGAATTTGATTAATAACCAATGTTTAATTCAAATGTTTTAAATAAGAAAGTCGTGACTTTTTCCTTATTGCATTTTTTTTATTTCACAAATGATTCCACACAAAACTTTACAGCGCTCTGATTCATAGTGAGGTTGATGTATTAGGTGATCATCTATGGCAAATTGGTTGCCCTTTTAGGCACTCTCTCTGGTAAATACTTAATAAAATGTGTCCTTATTAACCTTGTGATTTTTATTAACCTTGTGGTTTTTAGAAGTCATGGCCCACGTTTTCACCAGTGTGAAAACGTTTGATTTTATTCTTATCATGGCAACAACCTTTTGTGCTTATTACTATGCATAGAGATAGTGCTGCCAGCTATAGATGGTAAATATAGAAATTACAGTCACCTGGGATTGAGAAGAGAACCGGAATACTATTGCGGTCACATAACCTTATTTATACTTCATAACCACTTGCTAATTACCTCTGCCAAGGACGTATGTTTTCACCTTGCTGGATGTCTCAAAAGTTGCCAGCTGATTCTTAAGAAGTTCATTAAAAAGGTCATTGATGAGATTTGGTGGGGATAAAGGTCTGGATTACATCATGGGGTTTTTTCAGGATTCTTTTTGTGACAGTGGAAGGTTTTTTAAGTATAACTCGGGATATAGTTTTGGCTGACTCAAACATTAGACGCACTATATTTTTGGTGTTAAGATCTGGTTATATGTTTTTCAGCCTTACCATATCTGTTAATTTCCCTGTAAATGTCACCAAGAGATAATATTCAGAAAGCTTTTTATTACTCCATCGCCTATTTACAGTACATGTCAAGTGAATGCAAGGTGCACTAGTACAGACGTATTTTTCTTACTAGTGGTTTTCAACAAACGGGAAGAGATTAATGCAATTTCAACCCAACCTTGTCCTACTTTGCATGCCACTGAATGTTTTCAAAATAACCAGCAGGTCATCCAAGCAAGGTCACAAGCAGGCTCATGGTGCATGTGTTGTTCTGTCTGCTGGATGAGAACACAAGCTGAGGGTCTGGTGACTGTTGTGCCCCGGAGAAGCTGTGCATGCTCCATCCAGCATGTCTGATGAGTTTGTCTCTGTATGTCACCTGTACTGACACAAAAGCAGATGCTAATCATTTGTTTAAGTCAAGGTTCCCTGTTGGAGAAGGTCAAGGAGGATGAGGGGACCATACTCACACAAAGTCTGGATCCACACTATTAAATCCTGCAGTGTGGGTACTAATCACTTCACTGGTACTGTCTCATTCCCCAGACATGCAAGCAACCATTAGATCTGCCACAGTCTGGTTTTGTGACAGTGAATGTCGGAGACTTTATTCTGGATAGAGAGTTAATGAGTTTCTTGATATCCCCCAAGGAAAAGAAGACTTATCAAATGTGTTTAATGAGGTTCTTAATTGAGGAACACTTGTATCAGTCACTAGTACACAGACATGAATATCTCCAACTGTCCTCTGATGTCATTGATGCAAAAGGTTAAAGGAGCCAACCAACTGAAAACACGCTTCAGGAGTAAGCAGAATAAAAAACAATGTTCTCTCAAGTCCTTGGTCAAAGGTGTATACACACGTATACCATATCCACCGTCTTGTTCATGTATTTGTTTTCTTGTGTTTCAGTATCATCTAATCTACACAGATGCTGAAGTAATTTGTGTTGAATAACATGTTTTTTTATGGAAAATATGATGTAATCATGTCAGTTGCACTATTTTCTTTTATTTAAATTTAAATAAAGAAGAATGACACATTAGAGAAAACTTCACCAACTCATTAAAATGATCTGTTTAGCCCAGCAGCCATGAGAGTTATCATTTTGAAAATTATCAATAATTTCACAGAAAAGTGTTGTGTATGCTATTACCCTCAGAAGTGTATGCATGTCTCTTATGGCTGATATTCTTGTTTTTATTTTATTTTTTATCTCTGAATAAATAAACGGTTTGCATTTTCACATTGGAACACATATCAAAATATGCTAGTGTGTTTCTGATGTTAGTGTGTGTGCATGTACTGTATCTGTGTTAAAATTCCAACGTTGGACTCGACAGAGCAATAAATGCTCTCACTCATTTAATTATGCCCATGTGATGGACCGGCCTGGAACTCAACCTCGCCTGGATTCTCTAATCTGATGGCAAGTAAGGGTGGCATCCATCTCACCGTGTCACATTTAGTAATGGATACACTTTCTCTTCCTTTCATCTGCTTTGATACAAGACAGCCATTCAGCCCACACTCCCTTCTCATCCACCCTTTACTCTTGCCATTCATCACGGGAAGTCCCCGCAGATGAGATCATTTAACAGTGGGTGTGACGGCCAATGTTTGCTTTCCCCTCGTGTTGAAGAGGATCCCCTGATCTCAGAGCCAGGCTTCAAACGAATGTGGCGTTGGAAGAGACCTTTTAATTGGCCTAGTAAGAGCCTCTTCAACAAGTTGATTCTCATCATTCTCCAAAACTCAAGCTTCATCCTGCACGCGCACGCACACGCACACACGCACACGCACACGCACACACACACACACACACCTGTAAGTGCATCGTCAAACACTCTAATTTCAAATATAAAGCACACTGCCCTCATTTCAGCCATGTGATTCAATACTGTAATTGATCAGAAAAGATATATTAGATTAGATAGTATTGTGAAAATGCAACAATTGTAATGGTTGAATTTTGAATAATGTTCTTAAATTAAAGTTTGTGTGAAATACACACACACACACACATGCACACAATAAGCAGCAGGAATCACATTATTTCTGGTCAGGTGACGATAACTTGCATATTTTAATATACATACATACATAACATACATATATTTTAATAAAAGTTAATAATGGTTTTGATGCCTTAGTACAAAATTTATGATAAGTGCTAAGAAATCCTCCGACTAGAAGTTAAAGCATTATGTTACCCCCAGGATTTAGGAGGTTCCAATAGTTAAATCATTACGCTACCCCCAGGATTTAAGGGGGTTCAATAGCTATTGTAGCCAATTGGTGTTAGGGCACAGACAGGCACATCCAAAAGCAGAGAGATTTGCTAGGAATGCTTGAGATCATTCACGTTGTTAAAATGGCATATGTACTAGATCATAATTTTTGTAACGTACAAGATGCAATTACATCATCTCCACAAAACAAAATGCATATTTGCTTAGGTTTTTCCACAGAAACAAAGAGATGTATCTTATTTGTACCAGCATTGATTTAGAACTATTAAGTCCAACAATTTGTGGAATTTTCCATGAAACACTGACTGCCTTTACTAGCCGACAATAACCAGTCGTTAATTTCCTCATCACCCAACATGAAATAATGCATGTCATGCAAATCACTTGTTTCCCTGCAGTTGTAAGGTATCGTAGAAGGCATGCAGACCCTTTTATCTGACGCCACTTACAGTATAGTGAGTACAATAACAAGTATTAATAAGGTGCAGATATGAGTTAGGCATCTTTCTTAAAAATGATTACAGGTATAGGCTGAGAAGACGTCCACCACCATAATCACTTCATTATCCACATGAGCTGAGAACACATACTTGAATCATAAGCAATATCGTAGCATCAACACACAAGTGGTAATAGAGGCAAACTACATGATCCTTGATGTTGTAGCCAAATGGCCCAAGTTGATGCTTGACTTAAGGGTCCTAATCTATATATTTTTTTTACGACTGTGAAGTCTCTGACAATATGTTAATTGTAGAATTACACAACCATTCTTGAGCTTGTTTTGTGCCCTCTACTTCTAAATACATGTTCTACCTTTATAAGTATGTATAATATTTAGACAATTTAATTATTTCCTTGATTTAATAATCCTCTAGCCGGGGTCGGTACAATCTATACAGTACAAAAGGGTCGTTCCTGGGCCAACCAAGGACCCCTCAAAGACAAAGGGACCTAGAGCACTTGCCCGGTGTGCATAGTCAGTTTTCTGGCTCTTTCTAAATAACTAACACAGGATAAAATAAAGTATATTAAAAAATATATTATATATAAAAATATATGAAAAGTAAATACGTTATTTGCGTTTGAACATAAAAACACATGATTGTCTACCATATAGATCCAGGTTTATTGTAGGCAGCCACAGCAAATGCAGAGGTTGAGAGTAGAATAACGAAGAATTGTATTTATATCAAATTACACTTGAATATAAAACTTGTCCAGTTACAGGTAATGGAAAAAAGGAACCCGGCAAGTGGAGAGTTGTCAATTCTGGAGCCATATGGAGGTGACCCTCTCCAGATAGATGAGGTGTGAATGAACATTCTGTTTGAGTGAGGACTTTACTTTTCTTGCCAATGATCAGTAATCACTGAGGCAGATAGGATAGAGTAATCTCCAAGAGGGGTTCAACAATGCTGCCCATCCTAAAATTACATTATTTTCCCAAATTGCACCTGAAACCTCTTTGTCCCCCCTCCAGCAAATCAACAGCAGGCTGGCAAGTGAGAGTGCATGCTGTGTCAGCTATAGGCAAGGCGTGCGTGAGGCATCGCATAAAGAAACAAAACCTACTGGGAATTCTGTCTGCAGAACATAATGACAATGCAGTACAACTGGGACCACTGGGTGTATCCTTATTGAGAGGATTCTACAAAAGGTACCTCTCGGTAGCTACAGTAAGAATGTGTGGAATGAATTGTTACTATGGTGCCACTTTTTCAAACTTAACTTTTCAGGAGATAATCGAGTTTGTTTGTAAAAATCACACGCATGGTGGCCCAGATACTCTTTACAGTAAGGTCTATCTGAGGTGTAGGTGCAACAGCTGTGATGCAGGTACATACATTAGCAGAGGCTGAAAATCAAGAGCTATTTAACGTATTATAACTTTAAGGTAAAGTCAGCTATTAAGTAAGTAAGTTAATTGTAAGCTAATACACAATTTGTCAAATTCACCAATTATCTCCTCGCATTTGGCTAGCTTACCGTTCGTTGTGCGTGTTGAAAAAAATAACCTGATACTTCTACACAGCCCTGGCTCTGTAAATAGGAACATAAACAAAGTGGCTAACATCGCTCACAACAAAGCCGTAGTACTATGACCTTGTGTGTATGTATGAGTGTATGTATGGATGTATGAATGTATGAATGTAATGGATGTAAGGATGGATTGATGGATGCTTGGATGAATGTACTGTCTGGATGGATGTACGGATGGACACAGTCTGTACCTTGTTGGCCAATCAGGCTCCTCCAGGAACCGCTGACTAGCGTACAGGAAAAGCCTTTCAATAAAACCATTAAGTCATAGCTCTTTGCTGTGTGTCTTCTTCCCCGTCACCTGTCACAGTATGTGAACATGCGTGTTTATTAATGTATTATATGTTTAAAAAAGAATTATACTACCAGTATATGTTTGCATTAATGTAAAACCAATGGTCAAATAATAACCACATGCAATCCATGTGGCTAATAATACATAAATAATCATATTAATTGAATGATGTATTAAATTCAACATCAGCATGTATTGGCCAAAGGGATCAAGGCTAATTAATGCCCTTTAATAAATGAAAAAGCTTACAATATATAAGGGTTTGCAGATAATGGTAAATATAATCCCTCAAATTCTATTTCAGTAACTCCTCTGGGGTAGAGAACACAGTGGGACATTTTAAAACATGGTGTTTGGTTGGTGGCTTTGTTGCAGAGTCTGAACGGCAATGGAAATAAACCCACAGTTATTGATCCTGAAATAGTGTGTCCTCCAACATTGGTCTCAGTGGAGATCCTTGAGCACATCTAACTGTTAAACCAGTATAATCACATCCTTGGATACAGATTGAACCGCAGGTCACCAATCAGTTTACAAAGTAAAAGTAGAGTAAAACAAAAAAGCAAATTTCAAACGAACACATTAATTACATTTAAATGAGACAGAGACTGTAATGCATGGTTTATGTTATAATTGAAAATAAACAAGAAACAATGGTTTTCCTAACCATTTAGCTCATATAAAGATTCACATTTATTTGGTTTAAATATGTATTGTGCAGTACCAATATTGTAGGCTGCTGCAGCACTACCACTGTGAAATGAAATTACAATGTTTCTTACACAGAAGGCAAAATGGAAAACATACACTGGGTACAGGCTGTTTTTATAACCTACTATGTTAATATATTTATTTGCAAGGTTTTACATTCATTACTGATTTAGCTTAACATTAAAAAAAAAGTTACCTATAAGACTAAATTGTTGGGAAACTACAGTACAAGCAAACATATTACCTACCTGCAGTAATACCGACATTTTCCTGAGCGGCATGTTCATTTTTGTTATTGGCTTATATTATTTACAGTTTAATTGCTGCATGCTGAATTTTGAGAGAGATACAGAAACATCTACGATTAATGTCTTAATGTAAATAGTGTCAAATGTGTTGTCAATGACCACAAGAAACAACCGTTAAACTCCTTGAAAATCCCTCGAGGACTTGTTTGGACTAAATCAGGTATAGACATCTGAACAAATGAATGTTCCACTGACCTTCAATTAACTAGGGTTCAGCATCAAGTAAATGGGCTGAAAAGTTGGTGGTGATCCCGTCTTTATGTGCCGTTGAACACAATAAGTCACGGTGATCACATTTTAATGCTGTGTGGAAAAACCCACAACGTTAATGGTCCATTATTGGCACAGTGTGCAGCGCATTGACAGAGACTTATCTGACCCACTGCGAAGACAAGTCAATCAGCGCATGGTCCAGTGCCAAGTACTTGGTGTGGCTTAGTATCTCTGCTGGAAGGGTCACTCATCACACTTTCCTTTAATACATCCTGTCATCTCTGATTTGTCTCCTATACCTTGACCAGAAGGTCTGGTCACACACAGCAGTGGCATCCCAAGGACATCACCGTTATAGAGTCTTGTACATACTCTACTTTAAGTGTAAGCAGTAGCACATATTGCAGCAGGAGCAACAACTTTTGAATTTGTTCTCAAAAACTTTTCCAGACACAGTGGCCCTAAAGCCACTTCATGCTGACCAGTGCAAAGGTGAATTTTCAGAGCTGGCTTGAGGTCAGAGAAGAACTAGGTTCTAATGGCGGTCTGAGTGGAAAATAGCCGTAGTTTTCTTTTTTTGGGTGGGGGGCTACCTTGGGGAGAATTGCACAAGCCATCAGTCACAGAGGAGCAGAGGGGTGAAGGCAGGTGTGTCCTGACCAGAATTGTGAGCTGACTGGTGAGTTATTGCAGAAAGGCCCTGCCAGTGAAGCCAGTCATCTATTAACATCAATCACACCAACTGAGCGCAGGGTCTGGGGTTTGGACACAGTTTGCTATATGGAACGGTCCATTTCAAAGTGTATTTGATAGTTTAATCCAGGAAATGAACCGTGTTTTGGCTCATCTCATACAGTAAGTGCAGTTTAATATTCCTAGGGAAAATAGATAGAGAAGATGGAAAGAGAGAGAAAGTGTAAGGGAAGAAAATATAAACGTATCTTGTCCTCAGCTATTAAACCTTAATTACTGTGGTGTTTATGTGCTATGATTCTGATCAAACCAGATTAAATGTATTTTTCTATAAAAATTATGAAAGCAATTCTTCCTGGGTAAAGCCTCTGAAATAGTGTCACATAACCTGTGCTATCAATGCCCTAAAGGTATATAAATTATAGCCAAAATATAGGCTATTTATTTTTTAATAAAATTAAAAAACATGCATTACAAAATGTTCTGCAAAATAAAAATGATATCAATATCCTAGCAATAAAACTCTGCAGGGTTAACATAGTGCCAAGTCATATAAGTCATATTTCAGTAATATGAATATGGATATATATTAATATCAAGGAGCATGTAATCCATTCAGTTTAATATGTGTTTATTTCTCAATCAATGTCAAATTACATGTGGGGGTGGGCATAGACTAAACAGATAATAACAATATATGTAAAAACTTGATAAATGGACATGTATTTACTAATTTAGCATTGTATATTTAAGCAGTATTCATGTAACAATTTGTAAACCTTATATTGATGCTAAACTGGTTGGAGTTAAGTATACCACTGCATTGCCTAAAGTATAAAGAAAAAACATACAAATATTAGATTTGGTTTATTTTATGAAGTTATTTTTTTTATTTTAATTTTCTATTTTTAATCTCTTATTTTATTACAAACCCAACCATGAACAGGAACAATCTAATGCCTTTTTATATTGAAGCCAAAGTCCCAAAAGACACACTGAATATGGTTAGATTGGGGAAAAAGAGAAAAATAAATAAATAATATATATATATATATATATATAAATAAAAAAAGTTCTAGTTTATGAGATACGTATTTTCCTTGAAGTGGAAATACAGGCTGTCGGTTGGGAATACGTAACACAGCAGGGGCACATTACCTCTCCCTTGGGCTTGGGTTGAGCACCTTAACAAATTGATTCAAGTCGTATGTTTCAATGTATCAGTGTGTCGGGGGATAGAGTACTGTAGGTAAACCCTACAGCTCCACTTCAAGGTCTGCTCATTTTTAGAGGTTGTCACTAAAAGTATCTCTCCTTATCAGCATACAGAGCTGTTGGTATATTTCCAGTATTCATTCTCTCTACGAGCCATTTCTTTATAATTTCCTATGAACAGGATATTGCAAATATGAACATATTTTAAACTAACTTTAGTCTGATATTCAGACTGAATGGCCCCTTCATTATCCCTCCATTTTTCAATTTGAAATTGCCTTCTTATCAATTTTTTTGTAGGTGGAGGATTTTCTGTTCTCTTTAATCAATCATAGTGACTGACATATCTGGCCACACTGAAGAGTGCGGTTCTCATGTAGGAGTAGTTATTGTTGTAAATCATTATAAAACAGTATTTATATAATATGTGGCTGTTACTATTTATTTATATGATCTATCTTGTTCTGGCAATGCTTGATAACTTCACTACCTAACAAATGTACTTAATGGTTAAAATGTTTCAAATCCTGTAAAAAAAAGACGCTGAAAATGTTTTCAGTTGCTCTGTGATGTTTATATTATTTTTTTTACAGAAGTTCATCATAAGTAAATGTGCCATGTACTGTATAGAAAGATGTTTTAATTAAAGTGACACGCCAAAGGTTAATGCAGTCATTTTGATGCCTAATTGTATGATTCTCACAAAATACCTTGTTTTAAATGAGAAAACCAAATCCCAGATGGCTTAGCTCAGTTCAGAAAATAAATTAATGATATGCCTTTCATCTCCTTGTTCAATATTATAATAATAATATAATATACAATATGTAATATATATTCTATTCAATATATTGTATAATATGTGCAAAAAAAACACAACAAACATTTGCTTATATTTTGTATAGATGTACGTATTCACAGTTAGTAATATAGAGAGAAGATTGTACTTTAGCTCAATACATCTTCACCCAGGTACTGTAATCCTTTTTACAATTAGGTGGGCCATACTGCAGGATGGTACGATCTGGGCCGATGTGTGTGCGCACGTGTGTGTGTGTGTGTGTGTGTGTGTGTGTGTGTGTGTGTGTGTGTGTATGCGTGTGTGTGTGCATGTGAGTAGAGGGATGTTGGCAGACTCCTGTCAAGCCAATAGATCAAAGTCCTGTTTCCACCACAATGGCACAGCACGAGACAGAGAGAGACAGACAGAGACAGACAGACAGACGGAGATAAATCTTGGAAAGACAGCTTAAACCTCCTCCGTTCACGTTTTAAAGCCAAGCCCAGACTGATCATACAGTATAGCACTATGAAGCACGCTAGTCAGCCAGACGAGGCTTTTTGTGTCAGGATCACCACATCTTAATGTATTGTGTGACAGTGAGCACATACAACAGCAGTTCTCCATGCCAACAAAAAATACAAAATAATAATACATACAAGTTGAATGTCTTTTGTACATACATGTATATTCAGGCAGTGCCTTTTCTTTTTTCAACTTAACAATAATTCAGAAATTGTAAGGGATTTTGAAATCAATTCCTAAAAAATTCTTACCTACCTGTCTGTCAAACACATTCACACTCCAGTGCATTTACTCTCGCTCAGTGTCCAGGGGGTTGCTCTCTCCCAGGAGCCACTATATCCGCTGGTCGCTTGGTGAGGCTTTTTTGCACCAGCAATACGGTGTACGCATGAAATCCTGGCTTTTGCTACAGGCATTTTCCATGTCAGTTGATATGCTTGGACATTAAAATAATGCCACAGCCCAGGAACAGCAATAAAGCTTAGCAGACAAGACAAAAAAACACACACACAATACTTTATTCACTGTTTGGGATTGGTGTTGCCACTGAGGATGGCCCTTGAGCAAGCTCCAACCAGTGGTGTGAATGTCATCAATATAATACGTTCTTAGTGTTTATGGTCCAAATTAAAAAATAATTTCTTTAAACATGATGACTCACAATTTGCTGCCTGTTGAGGGTTATGACACACCCCGTCTCTTCATGGACATACTGTACATACCGTTCTTGAATATTGGTTCAGAAGGCGGTCATTTCTTCAAACATGTTTCCAATACATTATTTATAGGATATTTTGGGGCCCCCTTCCCACACACACACACACGCACACTATTTTAATGAATTATTCAGCATTTTTGCGTCATACTTTCCTTGATAATCCAGGTTGCAGATGTAAAAGCATGCATAGCACGGTGTACTCGAGTGTTAATTAAGTGATAACATAGAAAGTGCTTGAGGGCACCGCTATGTTTTATAGGCCCCTGAAAAGATGTTAGCCTGGTTGTGAAGTATTACTAGTGTCTCTGAAGGGCCTCTCTCATATCCGGGGCCCCTGCGAGATCCAAACGTTACCTGTTCACATTGATGGGAGCCTTGTTGAGATAGGGTTAAAAGCTGAAAAAGTTCAATCACTTTTTGTGGAGTCTGACAAAATATAAATAAAAGACCAATTTGTTACGTATTCACTGCCGTAACATTTTGCTTACAACAATCTACCAGTACTTAGTCTGTATCAACTTTGCTAATCTTTTCTAATCTTTACAAGAGAAAAATTAAAATAGTCAAATACAGCTAGACTGAAGCTCAACCCCTTTCAACCAAAAGAAATGCCTTAATGTAGAAAAAAGAAAAGAAAAATATTCAACGTATAAACACAGCCATGTGGGGCTTTAAGAAGTAACATGACTAGAGAGAGGGTCAGGGGTGTCACAGGTTGGGGGTATCTCTGACTTAGTTTAATCTAACTGCTAAAGTCACTGATTGTCGAATCATGTTTTTTTTGTTTTTATACATATGGGACTACTAGCCCACATAAAAGAGGAATATAACACGATAATTAAACAAATCCAACACTGCAAAACCCTTGTTACGAGAGTAGCTACCGTAGAATGATAGAACCCACAATCATAGCAGACCACGCGGGCTAGAATAAATAAACACACTGCAGATAGTTAACAGTATTTAGCAGACATTTTTATCCTAAGCTACTTACAAACTGTACATTTGTGAATAGTAGAAGAAGAATAGTAGAATCAAGTTCTTAGGATAAAGAGTGCAGCATGTCATCATACCAGGAAATGCACAACATTTATTATGTAATATACCAGGAAATAATTGCTACAGTAAAAGTAATGTACAACAAAGTGTTAATATTCTAAGAAAAAAAATGGTTTGGACATTTTTCATCTTAAAACATAATCACACATGAGGGACACTGACTGACTACAAATTAATGAATAAATAAATAAATAAATAAATAAATAAATAAATAAATAAATAATGTCGGGGTCATCCTTAAAACCAAATGTATTATCTTGTGTGCTGATTTAAATGATGATATCAAATACTATTTACCTATGTATTATTAATATTTATTTAGGTAATAACTCAAAGTAATTGAGCTTACTGTACTAATCAGGTTTGCAGTGTAGAGAGGTTGTCTCAGTACAGCAACTATAGGAATACTTTGGTCAGACAATACTTTCTTATTCTGTTACTGGTTCTCAGGTCATGCCAGGGCAAGGATGTTTCTATACACTTTGATTTAGACACATATAGTATCTTCCCCAGAATCAAATGTCTTACTTCACAGGTGGATAGATATCATACACTATATACAATATATTGTCACTCTGAAATCATTGGTTTTTATTTTCACTTGTGTTTTGAAGTTATAAGGAACAATATCATACATTATAACATTCAGTTTTCACTTCAGCAAACTGGTTGTTTAATTGCCATATAAATGGTACTGCTTTTCATTACTGAAGCAGCTATAGTACAGTTATAGTACCTCAGATATTAGAGATGGAAGTTATGGTTGCCTTGTGGGGATTTATACAAACATTTAAAACATCCATGAGACAATATATGGAGTTTAGAGGAAATTTGTGTGATCTTGTCCACCAGTATAGAGCAGATCTCAGACCAAAACAAATTATTAGTGGCCACACTGAATGGAGTCCTCTTCATTTATTTGGAGAAGAAACTAAAATGTAAGAAGAGCTCAATATTCCTTGGTTGCACACGACTGTAAAAACATGACATTGCCCCAACTCCAATGAATGAAGACTGTTCAGGCTTTTACGAGAAAACTCCACTCATTTGGATTTTGGATCCGTCCAATAAAATAGTTACATTGTATCCATGCCGTGCCCAAAGCAAAAATGCCCGGTTAAAGTAATTGGCCTATTAATATTTATTTAGCTTTTGCTTTTAATTGCATGGTCATAGTATGTTAACCTGACATGCCAGATGAAAGTCCATCTGAGGAGTCGTACATTGAAAATGTTTGTGAATGTCAGGTCCTTTCAAAAAAATACTTGGCAGTCGATTGGTTGATTGATCGTTTTCGCTGTCGGCTCACCTAAACCACGCCCGTATACAGTAGCTATAAACACAATGCTGATTGGAAAGTTCAGTTGCTACTCACCACCTTCGATGAGCAAATGAGGTTCGGAAGAGAGACTAAAGAACTGCATACGTCACAAGCTGTTATATAAAATATTATTTATTCATCACAATTAGGGCAACAATAAAACAACGCGTAGTCTTTGAGTTTGGCATCCCCCCCTGCCCATACATTAACAGCCTGCTTCCCCGTAACGGTTGGTTTCACACGCCAAACCATTCAAATTAACTAATTAAAAGTTACTCAGCTGACGGAGTTGACAAGACCCTCCCCCAGGGTCTGAGCTGAAGGCACCATCGCAGGGGAATTGGATAGCAGGAAGGACGGAGCCCATATACAGCGTGCTTTGGCAATATCACGCTGTAATCCAAGGAAAGCGGCAGCTGCCCCAGGCACACTCTCTAATCCCCGTCCCTCACTAGCTACAGGAGGCGACTAGCCTCCCCTCCTAACTCAGGAACCACTTCACCTATTTTAGCTGTCTTCACCGCAGGCCACACTACAAGTGGCGGACGGCACCCTCCCGTCCCACAGAGTAGCCTACTGGGCTGAATAGTCATCAGTTGTCTGACAAACTCGCTGCTTGCTCCTCTCCCCACTCTCTACTTTGCCCTAACATTTATCCATTTATAGTCTACTAGACTCTCCCCCTACTTCGCTGCAGTATGTTCATTATTGTGCATGGGACGTTTATGAAAAGACAGGACGAATAAGGGCTAATAAGCTACAAAACACACATTGTTGAAAATTGAAATTCATTCATAATTGTCTGATTTAGTTGTCAGGTTATTTTAGGTGACCAATCTTGCACTCTGACATTTCTAAAGGTTTCCCCTTTGGTTGAATTGGATGCAAAACATATTGACATTGGGCATATGATTAGATATTGTTCAAATTTGTTATGGAAAAGCATGTAGGCCTACACACTACGATCCTACCAATTATTGTTATTATATTACTTATTTCATTAGTCATGCACACAGACATGACCGAATGAATGAGACACGCCGTTCTAGGTTATGCAGTTGCCTAGAAGACGCACGTCACTGCCAGGCAGTGACATCTACACATGTTGCGTATGACGTAAACACATTAGTGCAAGCACTCACGGAACCCATTGAGAATGCATTGTAAAGCCTGCATTTAGAAAAAACCCTTTCTTAACATGAACGTCTATGGGAGCGGTGATCTACGAATGTCAATTGGACAATTTCAGCCATTCTGAAACCACCCCAAAGGGCTAGGTACTCCACAGAAGATTTGACGCTGATTAGATTAAGACATTTAGCTACACTATGGTAAATTTTGAAATTCCCTCCTCTCCCTTTCTCTCTTTGGTGTGTCGCCCAAACGCCCTACAGAACAAACTGTCTCTGCAACACACACACAGTGATGTGATGTCATTATTAGCGCAGGATACAAATTCACCATTATATCAACAGTACATAGAAAATAGTTGTTTTCTGCTACATTAATGTTTGACATATAGGACCTTAAAAGGCTGTGACTCAAATAGGAAGACATAGCAGTGCTCATAAACACAGTCCCACTGGCAGGCAGCTGGTATTACGAAAGCTAGACATGGTCAAATGGTCACCACGGAAGACAGTTACATGTTCTACGTGTTTGTTGCATTTGCATATACATTACATTTGAAACCTATAAATAAGAAGAATAGTGAGTTATTATTACGGCACCACGTACATTTATAGTGTTCGCCTGCATGCGGTTGCTAGTTTTGTCATCTACTTTGGATATTAATTATGTACAAACTTAAAGAGTAAAGAAAGATTGTTGATCTTCGAACTAGATCAAAACAAAACACCTCTCCCTTCAGTGCCATAGGGGGCTCCCTCAGTAGCCCCCCCAACCACATTGGACAACCATTGAGATTGCTAGTATAGTGTGGTGCGGTCTGCACCACATTGTTTGTGTTCCCGTTTACAGAGCCAAGTCTGTGGAGTACATATTTATTTTCAGCGCACACAGAAGAGGTAGCTATGTCTTTGCGGAGTATTGTATTAGCTTACAATCACTGACACGACCTGGAAGTTGACTGCGTGCATGAGGCCCACTAAGGCCTTAATGAGAAAGGCAACAGAAACCAACATACAAACCAATAAACAAGTTCCTGAAATATTTCTCACATTTGAAACACAATGTCCATAGATGTGTACTCTCACACTGTGAGCCTTACTAGTCGCTGCATCAAAATAAACATTCCCACTGTGACCCATGACTGACTTAACAGCACTTGCCAGCCACCTGAAACCAAATGTTTGTTACAGACTTGACATTCATATGATCTCAGAGTTTTACCTTCTAGCTTAGCACATGTATTGCCTGTAGCAAACTCACAATGATCCTCCCCAGTTGGCTTGGGATATATTATTGAGGTGGGTGGCCAAGATTTTACACACTCATGGGATTTTATTGCTGTCAACATCTATCTATGTCACCATGTGTCAAACTAAGCTTATTCAGTGTGTGTCTACCAAGCACCCACACACACATAAAGTGTGCTCATACACAGCAGTGTTGGCTAAAAGTTATTAATAAGGATATATTACATATACAATGTACTACTGTATATCACCCAATCATAAATAAATAAATGTATTTAGGTTATTAGAATATTTATGTTACATTTTAAAATATACTCTTCTACTGTATATATTGTACTTCCTTCTGAAATTACTTTCCTAAAATAAGTGAAAATTATTTAGGAGCAATACTGTACGCATAATTATTGGCAGGTTTAAGCATTCACTCATATCTCTTTCTTTGAACTGGGATCATTTAATTATTAACAACACTGTACTGTATATGGCTATAAATGAACAACATTAGTTAAACGTACTTGTCAATCATTGCTGTTATAATGACACTGCTGCAAATACAATGTTTATCGAGTCTTCAATGGCTACACTAAAAACCAGCAGCTTTGTACCATAATTACCTTTTTAGAGAACAAATGAATGCTACGCTTTGTATTAAAATTAATATTTCCAGTCATGGAATTTTTGCCTGATAGACGAGGACAAGTTTAGTAAAACCAGAGTCTGAATACAGGCAGGCAATCCTCTATAGTGGACTTATACAATGTAAAACAATTCCTATGCATACAGTACATTATGCAATATACAATATATTTAGGAACCTAAATTACATTTTATTACTCTGCTTTAAGTATTACAGCTTGTGTTCAGTATTCACAGTTAAAAATCGGATTCTCTTTAATTATTTTCATAAACAGAATATTATTTGGGAAGCTTGTTAAATTTGACTGCAACAGTATTATTTAATTTAAATACCAAATTTTCATTGTGTAACTCTTCCAGATGTCTCTAAAATTAAGCTCCAAGTGTTCTCCTCTTTAGTGTTCCAAATAGGTGATTGAAAAGGGAAAAGGTGTAAAGTAAGTAAGTTTTGTCATTGATAA
>JAODOY010011437.1:0-28532 GCA_025399855.1 Forbesichthys papilliferus | reverse complement strand
TTTTCTGGGTTCTGTTTAGACCCCCCCCCCCCCCTACAGACACACACACTCTCCTCTCTCACACAGACAAACATACACACGTTTAGCTAGTTACCCTCATTTGTTGCTTTTACAGATTTTTCTTTGTCTTTCTGCACACACGCCATAGTTTCAAGCTGCTGTTAAACAGAACGTACCTTTACACATTTTAAACGTTTACAAGAGCTTTATTCAGAAGTCTGGAAGAATGAATGGAACAAAATTGTACATACACTGTGTAAATAGATTGCTTAATATGAAAAAAATTAGACCGTTAGACTCTACTTTTCTGAATCCAATTCTATTTTTTATTTTATACAGCGTTTTTCCCACTTGTTTCAACAGGCAGAGGGGTTCTTACAAAGTCAACTGCAGGAATTTCACTTTGTACCAATTTCCAGAATGATGTCTTTGGTTACTTGTACATAATTTTAAAATGAATAAAAATTGCTACTTTCAGTAGATTGGTGTATTTGGTTTTTTTTTTTGTGTTAAAAGTACCTACAGTAACTAGAAATGGGCAACATTGCCAATAGGGACAAAACGCAGCAAAGCATATTGCCAGCTGTGAGAACATATTGATTTTAAAATGTATATACATTTTTTCCCAAAGCCACATCACCGAACACAGCAATGCTATATTCAGTTAATACAGATCATCAGGCTGAATTATTTTAATGTCCTTAAACATGTAGGCTATATACATATGTGCTTAACTCGAAACCACATCTGATTATAAATATTAACCAAAAATAGGTTCTGGCATATTTTATTTATTTTACAGAATAGCATCCAGTGCTGTTCTATAGCCTAGGCCTGCATAGCAAACAACACTACGCCTATTGGGAGCTCTTGTCTTGTAGGAAATGTGACACTTCTTCCTTTGACGAAGTTAACTCTAAAGAACTAATTACTTTTTATTTATTCCCGTTAGTTCTCTCCCACGTGCACCCATTGTTCCCTCTTGCATCTCTTCGCTCGTCCTTTTCTGAGCTTATCGCTTCTCCGCTACCTGTAGAAATGTGAATGTCCCCACACGGGCCGGTTAAATGACCGGAGAGTTCAACTGTCGTAAGTGTAGTTGCCCTCTGTGATGTGAGCGCGTCTACCGCTGAACGCTCTGGGTGAGTTGCCGTGGCTACGACCTGCAGATGAGGGCCGCACGGTCCCTCCTGCAGCAAGTCGCTGAGAGTAGCGATGTAAATTTGAGCCATTTGAAGAGTCTCCGATTTGGACAATTTCTTGTCACTTTCAAGGTTGGGGATTACGCTCCGCAGGCGGTCGAAGGCGACGTTGAGCCCCAGCATCCTCCTCCTTTCCCTGGCGTTTGCAGCGAGCCGGCGTCGTCTCTGCGCCCGCTCTAGTGCGCACTTGTCTGGCTCGAGGTAGCTCAGTCCCCCAATGGGGCCTAGCCGGAGCTCCACGATAGCGCAGCGGGGGTCTCCTCCACCTCCGCTAGACCTCTCATCCACCCAGCTTCTCTGCACCAGCGCCTGGATGTTGCTAGAAAGACCCGATGCTCCAGCGAGGTCTAAGGCGATTTTGACACCAGTGTCCGTATTGTCTGCGTCTCTCGAGATGTACGGCGCAAAGAGACTCCTACGCCGCGGTGGCATTGCCCTGCCTGTTTCTGGTGGTGTGTACCCAAGCTGAGGTGACTCAAGCAAGTTATGTCACTTTCTCAACTTCGACAACGAGATGCATCTGCAAAACTTAGTGCCGTGCGTGCGCCGAATTTATTGACATACGCCGCAATAGAGGGGACATATGTTGGGTGTTTTGGGGGCGTGGTGAGGGTCGTGTGCGCTTAGTGAACAGAGCCAAAGTCCCCTTTTTGATACAACCGACGGGAGGTCTATTAACAGAGTTCATCAAAAGATGATTAGACGCGTCTCAGTGAGCACCTTTGGTCCAGTCCACGGATGGCAGACAAGGTGCATGACATTAACACATGGTCATTCACTAACTGGCTTTAAGCGAATAATTATTACGGGTATACCTTTCGTTATTGGCCTACATCCTCTATCGTTTTCAGCAATAGAGAACGGAGTTTACTTTAGTATAAAAAATGTCACGATACAATTAGTTATGCATACTAAGCTAATAAAGATTAGTCTGCCAAATATGTTCTGAGAGTAAAATTAAAATTCACCGATCTTAATACGCCAAACGACTCTAAAAAATAAACGAAATGACTGGCAGTAATTGGCAAGACACACATGCGCTGTGCGCAATCTAATCCGTTTAAGCGGCGTGTCCTGACGCACTCAGCATGGGTCGGTGCTTCCACAGGCACAGCCAAGACTGCTTTTCTAAACATCGCAGCGTGTGCATACACAAATGAAAGATGGCCATTATGAAATATAATAGACCCCATATTGCCGCGAGGACCCTTACTGTCTCGTGCTATGAGGCCTTCCATTCTGGAGCACGTGGGAAGGTTTTGGCTTCATATTCCGCCACGGATGACAGTTTTTGGCACGCTCCCTTTATTAAAGCTAATGAAGCGGCTCATTGAAACCAGCGCGAGGACGCGGGCCCGTGATCAAACCCCTCGCGCATGGGGTAAATTGAGGTGCGCGCATGCATGCCTGTCAGAGAGCGTGACAAGGGAAGCGGCGGGACCAAACGATCACACTGTCGACAGATTAGTGGCGACGGATGACAAAAACAGGCGTTAAACATGAAAACGAGAGCAAAGGGAAGACTGTTCTACATTCTGCATGTTTCTGCCAAAGGTATGCGTCAACTTCTCCGAGGAGCGCACCAGCCATGTGTTCGCTCATGTCAGGGTGCGTTCATTTAACGCGAGACAGTCTTCTGTATTTGCAACCTAAGATTTTCTGACGCTTTTAATGTTACATTATATTTGGTCAACTATAATGTTCTAGTAGGTATACTACTTAGGTCTAAGTATGTCAGACTAAGAATAAGCTTGTTACTATAGAGGCCTATCTATATTTTGGTTGTTTACTTACAGTATTTATTTACAGTTTACTATATGCAAAAAGGTTCAGTGTTGATGTCATATATTTTGTACAGTCCATAAAACTCATATATAATTTACCACAGGTCTGACTGCCACTAATTCTATTGATCTGCATTAGTTGAATTTCAATTTGTGTCTAATCCTTTTATCTCATTTGAAATCACCTTAATATCTTTTATAATAAAAAAAGACATAATGGCATATACCCAATGCCATAGCAACAATGTGCCACAGAACCTTCTTCAATGCATCTGTGCTAATTGGATAATGCCAGAACACATTAATGTGTGAAATTTGCCCACAAAGTATAATCTGATGACCCTGAACACCTGAGGCGTTTGCATTGAGAAGACAAGTGTAACATATCACAAATTACATATTCTATTGACATTTGGCCAGTATGGTTGTGTAAAGGTGGGAGCCAGTTAGGACTGAAAACCGTTTCTGTTGTTAAATAAGACACATGTTTGTGTTTTAACTGTAATTAATTTTTATGGCCAGATGTGGTGTTCTGTCAACGGCATCTGACGACTGCTTTCGCATATCAAAGTGAATCGCTCCCTTTGTAGTGAATCAGAAGTCGATATAGGATGGTCGATGTAGCTCTCTGAAGTTTTTACTGGTCACTCGCTGACCTGTTCACACACACACACACACACACACACACACACACACAGAGGAATGCATTCAAATGGTGGATTGCTCACGCGTGTGCCCACACACAGCATTCGTAGTGCCTCATCATCCTCCTCATTTGTTTAATTTCACACCATTGATTCATTCTTCCTCTCTTATTGTGTTTCTACTTAATACCCCCTTCCCTTCCACACGCACGCACGCATGCACGCACTCACACACATCCACAGTCATTTGTTTCGCTATGCATGAGAGTGTTCTTCTGCCCCTCTTACTGGAGTGCTCCCTATAGGTCCAATTACTAATCATTGATTAGACCAGCTGGCACTCAGTGTGTGTGTGAGTGAATGTATTTGATGCTTTGTCCCTGTGTATGTGTGTTTGTGTGTGGCCGTTAGGTGCTTAATCAGGCATGCTGCATCTCTAATGAAAGATGCCTCCTCTATCCCCCTGCTTCTTCCAAGGAAGGCCCTAGCATCCCTATAGAGGCCCTTGTTTGTGCTCATGTGTCCTCCCTTGTGGCTATTACTCTCTGAGTTCTTGTGCGTGACTATTAATAATACGTTGTTCCCAGGCAAAGCTAGATGTTCAACCTTTAAGCCTCGTTTAACACCTGCAGCTGGCCAAATGCCACCCTGCCCGGATACCATACTGTGCTTGGTTTACTAGCCATGCACAGCACTGTCCTTGACCTTCAAAGCAATGAAATACACATACTGCGGTGGTTATGCTACACAGAGTATGTTGTTACCAAACATGTTTCAGGGTTGTGTTGGTCACTGCTGATCTCTCTGGCCACGTATGTTCCTCAGCTCAACCCATCTTACCTCATGGACCTGATGGTTTATATGAGCTCTGGCCATGTATGTTCCTCAGCTCAACCCATCTTACCTCATGGACCTGATGGTTTATAAGAGCATGCATTACCTGTGTAAGATGTTCATGTAAATGAGAGTTTCAGACACACATTGCCATAAAAATCAGGACATATATTAAATTGATCTAATAATGAAGAATTAATTAAATGACTAATAAACAAATAATATATAGAAGCTGTCTTTAAGTTATAAAAAACATTACATTTATTTTTTTAATATAATTAGTCAATTATTCCTTAGTTACTGTACAACTGTAGTAATGTTCTCTTGCCTATTATTTTCAGTTAACCTATACGTGTACCTTCAACATATTAAAAAGTGTTGTTATTGGAATTATTACTACTATTTCTCAAAAACATACTCCTAATATAATACATTTTTAACATGTAACATGTTTCTTTTAGCCCAGGTAATCCTCCTTTGTCTTAAGAAACAAAGTATTTTTCTTGCAGTCTGACTGCTTGACAGTTAAAACTGTTGCTGGAGAGACCAGAGGTCACAGACTTGCATCATTATCTCAACATCACACCTCCTGCAGGAGCAGACACTGGGGCAAATGCTCCACTCCTCTCCCGTCTCACCCTCTAATCCTCGTGTCTTTTTGATCTCTGATTCTTTCTCTCGATCTCCACTGATCCACAAAAAGGGGGTTTCCATCTTTTTGGCGTGACCTCCTCCTACATGGGAGGTCAGAGGTCGTGAGTGCAGGGTCAGCTACTGTATAAATAGCCTCGCTGTGCCACTGTGCTTGTCATGCTTGCACACACCTCAGCAGGGAGGATGCTTATTGTTATTTCTGGGGTCGGACATTTTCCGTTACACCTGGCTGGTTCACATGAAATGTCACGCCCCTCAAACATTCCTCCTTTTACCTCCTACCTGTGTGTGTGTGTGTGTGTGTGTGTGCACGCTGTGGCACAGCAACATAGTGCTAGCTAGTGGTGGAGGAATTACAAACCATTGAGTGGTTTCAAACTGGAGACTTGTGTCACAATGTGTGGATTTATTTTCATATAGCGTAAAATAATAAGTACTGTGTTTTTAAAGAACACCATTTAAACAATAGATGCACATGTTATACACATGCACACAAACAAACATGCATGTACTGTACATTAAAATTAGAATAGAAATACTTGGAAAGGTGTCTCGAAGGTTTGAAATCTATTTGATCCCCCAAGCCAAAGCATCTTACGACTCGAGGATATGGTGCTTACAATTTCTCTGTGTGTGTCTATGTAACAGGGAGGTGGTAATATACAGAGGGGGAAAATCTCCACATGCTGTGCTCTCTGCCTGTTCTGAGACCAGCCTCACAGCAGACACTCCCTGCATGTGTCCATTCTGCCTTTCATTTCAACACACAACACACACACACACACTCTGATTGCATGTATCAAAATCTCTAAAAAATATATTTGCTTGACATCTGGTCTTTGAAGTTCTCATCCGGCACACACGCACACATACACGCACGCAAACACACAGTCAAAAATTGTATATAGTACCTCAAAATCTCCATTGAGTAACTTGACATCTGGTCTTTGAAACCCAACAACAACACACACACACACACACACACACACACACACACACAGACAGACAGAGAAATCCTGGCTGTTGAAATGTGTTGTATAGCCAACAGGTCAGGCAATAGGAGGTTGTTTTACCATGAGGGGAACATGATGTATTATGGATGGAGGAGTGAAGACATACCGGGGCGTAGATTCTGCACTGCTGGACGCTGGTGCTGTTCTGAGGCTAATTAGATAGAGAATCAATAGTTTTCCAGCTTTGTACTTGTGCTTCACAGCTGTCTTTTTTAATTGTCAGTCTCTCACTCTCTCTGCCTTGTCCACGTTCTCGATTGTTTTCCCTCTCTCCACTGGTTTATCTGCTACTCCCTATTTTCTCTTCCTTCCCCGCCTTGATTTTCCGTCTTTGCCCACCTGCCATGCGTCTTTGGTTCTTAAGGATCCCTTAATCCTCCTCTCCTCCTCCCTTAGTTCCTTAGCCCCTTCCTCTCACCCTTTCAGCAGGGCAACACGGTGGCCCAGGGGATAGCACCGTGACCTCACAGCTAGAAGGCCTCTCTACGTGAGTCTCCTCTGGGGTGCCATTGACCATGCAGGATTCCATCAGGAGCTCTGCACAGTGGCTGCCCACTGCTCCCGTGAGGGATGGGTTAGATGCAGAGGGTGCATTTCACTTCATGTGTATGTGACAATAAAAGTTCCTCTCCCTGCATTGCAGACCTTTCTGCCGTTCTCTGTTTGTATCTTTCCTTGCTCTCCCTCTATATAAATAAAATAAATGGCAGATAAAGATCTAATGTTTTGAAATATATTTTTAATTGACTAAATACGCTTCGAAGCAAATAAAAAAACACACTGTTTTTGATTGGAAACAAATGTGCACACTCAATTATAAATATATTTGAAAACATCTGTGCACACTTTCCAATCAAAATCATTGTAATTTTCGTTGCCTCAAAACATATTCCGTAAATTATAAATATATTTGAAAATATCTGAAAATTGTAAAAACTTGTACACTACATTTATGGCGCAACATGAATATTTATGGTGCAATATGAGTAATCATATTGCACCATAAAAGGTCAAGAGTTCCCTATACAACTCATACCATTAGTAACAATATGAGTTATACAGGCAACCAGGATGTCCCGTAGGTTTCCCCACTAGCTAACTCATGACCTACCCATAGTTCAGCACTGGTGCTTGTTTAGTATTGCATAGCAGTATTACTGCCTGTTATCACAGGGATCACATTTACTTTGCCTTCTGCTGTTTCAGAGGGAGCCAACCTTGCCCAGTGGAACACACAGCGATCAATGCCATTATTAATCTATGTGCTGCTCCAGGCAATGGGCTTTCTGTTGGACAGTGTGTGGGCTTTATGAAAGAAAAGAAATACCTTTACAAACATGCGAGTGACATATGAAGTGTCGTTGTGCGCGCTGGTCGGGGTGCTTTTCTTCAATGGACGCCCTGTTTTTCTGCTGTCTTTGGTACTCAGTCATGCAGGCAGGAGGTGGGCTGGAGGGCAGGGGGGGGGTCTCCAGCAATAAATGGAGGCACTTCTCTATCGTCCCCTTGAGAGGCTGATGTAAAATAGATGAAGCGTCCATTTTGTCCAGTGAGCGCTCTCACAATTCTCTCCCTGCTGGTGTCCCTGCGGCCTTTAGACGTCACACCACACACACACACACACAGACACACACGCAGGGTCACCTAAGCAATAAGGCCGCATGATTGAAATATGCTACAACACAGACACATTCACACACATTTAACACAAACCAAACCATCGCAATGAGTTAGTGGACAAATATTGTGTAAGTTCTCGAGCTGTACGTTATGTACTGAAACTCACATTGCTGCTGAATAAGTCAGGTGAAGGATCCCACGCAATGCCTGCTTTGACTCAAGACACTAAATAACCTATTGAAAATGAAGTCACTGATGCACATCTTAAATCTGCTTAGATGGTTTTGGGGGTAAAATGCTAAGTATTTGACAGGGATAAGTTATCGTAAAGGGATTTTGTTGACCAGTAGGAGTCAGAAGTCAATTATTTATATATATTTAGATTTTTGTTTTTCTCATCATGTATTATTGTCTTTCATGTGTATCAATTGTAACATAATACATTTTTTTGTCATATTCACCATACTCTTTGCGTGCTGAAAACATTATCAGGTACTTCTACACAGCTCTGGCTCTGTAGGGAACATAAACCAAGTGGTGGAGACCACACACAACAACAATACCCACACATCCTTCACAATGTCTTTCTATTGTGTGGGGTGGAGCATCTGAGAGAGCACCCTATGGCATTGAAGGGAGATGTTTTTGCTTTGATTTCAGTTCAAATAGCTTTCTCCAGAATTACTACATATTAAACATCACATTGTTCAATATTGTTTATGGAGGCTGTACAGTGTACAGTATCATATTGTACCATGCATATCTACAATATGACAGCATTTCCCAGATGACCCAATGATATAATATTCCGTTCCACTGCTCATCCTCTTTAATATGACCCCACATGTGCAAGTGTGTCTCTACTGGTTTACTGATATGTCTGCTTGTTTGACAGCAGATTAATCTGGGCATGTTTTCCTCAGTTTGATGACTTGACCCTTGACCTCTTGCTGTTCCTGCTCGAATAATGCTGCCCCTGTTACCGGGAGCCGCTCTGGCCCGGGCTGTTAATTATAGATGCACGAGGTGGGAGAGATATTTTTCAGTAGATGTCAGAAATGCCAGGTAGGATTATGAGAACAGTCTAGTAGTACAGGACAGGTGTGTGTGTGTGTTTCCCAGTTAGTCTTTTTCATTGTTATATTACTGTTGTGAGTAGCCTATTACTCACACATACAGTCCCCGCAACATGCTGTACAGTATTGTAGGCATATCATATAGTAAGTCAGCTAAAAACCAACGGAAGTGTTGCATTTGCAACTTCTGTTGCAAATTACATTTACTTTTATTACAACAACTCTTCTTAACCTCGTAGGCTTGTTTAGCAGGATGCCGTGCTACAGAGCCAAGTTCAATAGCATCCTATCTTTTCTTAGCTAAGTCTGAAAATAGGCCAATGTAGCCCGAAGAGAAATAAGCTTAACGAGCAGACCTAATTGAGAGGCAGCATTCGGACTAATCAACGCTGTATCTATCACACACACACCTGATCCAATCAACAAACGTGGTTCTGTAATCTTTTTTTTTAACATTTGGTAATGTTTTATTTTGGAAACGAAGACAAAAAAAAAAGTATTTTATTATAGCCTGCCTTGCCATATACTGGCTAGTGCAAATGTGCACCCCCTTCACTAACCCTGCCTAGTGATGTTGTTGGTATTCTGTTGAGAGTCACTGGAAAAGGAGGCTACATCCGATGCATTACATTTACCGTATCTACAAACCACTGGGTTCTGTGTGCCTGATATACAGTGTGAGAAATTGATTTGTGTTATCTATTGTTATTCACATCCTGCAGTATTACTGTGATGAACTTGATGATGGTATGGTGGTGTGTGTGTGTGTGTGTGTGTGTGTGTGTGTGTAGCTGCTGGGAGAAGGTTGCATCACTTAGCCATTGGATGGTGCTGTGATACAGCCAGACTGGGATAGTGCTTAGGGGAGGGGGGGTGGGGGTGGAGAGAGGGAAGGAACGAGAGAAGGGGGAGAGAGGGAGTGTGGGTGAATTAGACAGACCTTTATTGATCCCTTGAGGGAAATTACAGAAATGGGATATTAAGGGAAGGAGGCACACATTTGTTTGTAACAAAAAAAACAATGGATAGTCATTAGCCTATTTGTGAGACATTTATTTTTCTAGCCAGTGTAGACGGCCACACTTGACCAAATATAAGAGAACGTCATTGATTATTTAGACGTGCATATAATAGGCAATTAGGTATTTTGTTTGGTAGATAATAAACTATAGTCTGTTTCAGAATATGCTGTGTTCATTGAATTAGGTGCAAAGGGCGCATTTGGCCTCAACCACAACACACATCAGGTAATGATAGCCTATATTATATGCGTGCCACACTCCGTAGAAAGAGATGCAGTGTGGGGGAGCAGGAAGATGCACCAGAAATGAAGCTACAATATTATTTTGTCCAGAGGACTGCAAACTTGCTTTGTTGTATGGTAAACGGAGATAACATGTCACGAATGCAATGCGTTTACATACACCTAATGGATTCCCGCTTGTTTGGGATCATCTATTATCTTTAATGTAACACAGCGCTTTGCTTGCGCTCAGCGGCGTTGGGAATTGCCAAACTGGTGCCATTTCCTTGGTGAGTGCAGTGTGAAGGGAGGATGTTTATACAGATAAATGTGACCGGTGTTGTGCACAGTAAACCTGGGATATATTGGTGCACTGTTTTATCCTGCACAGGTGATCCCTCATCTATACACACACTCCAATACTGTATGCTTATTACGCTTCCATGGTCATTGTAGTTTTGGTATTTGGGGAGGGGGTGGGAATGTGTGATCTCATAATATTCTCTCATGTTACTTCTCCTTCTCTCATGTTATTATCATGTTAATATATTCTCATGTTACTTTTCATGTTATTATCATGTTCATATTCTCTCATGTTACTATGTGTTCTATATTTGTATTCGCGTTGTATTCAATATGTTTGTAGAATACACAGTGTAAGTATCTGAGTATGAATACGATTTCCATTTCAGATTTAGAGGTTTACCATTCCCATGCTGGTATGCACAATACCTATGTAAATACCAGCGAGAAAACCCACTCAAGCAAAGCTAACCGTAGCTGGGCATTACACACACTTTTCTGTCGGAGTTTGTACACGTGTGTTAATTGTTTGTTTGGGATTACACTGGCTTTGAGCTGAGAGCAGGTTTTGTTTTTGCAGCCACCAACGTTTCTTGTAGCAGCTGTGCATATTGATGTATGCATCAGTTAGAATACAAGGAACTACACATCGCACAAGTTATGAGTCACAACACAACACTAAGTGACAATCTGCATAATTCCAGGTAGGCATTTGAGATTTTGGCAAGGGGGATTAACATGAACCACTATGTGCGCGTGCAGGGCCCACCTACTCCAGATGTGCCAGTTTTACATACCTGCATCCTGTTTGTACCTAATGGAGAGAATGCGTTGTACGTGCATAGGTATGCATAAGTAGTGTAGGCAAGCCATCACAGACTGATTACAGGACAGTTCTCATGAGGGACAAAACAGCACTGAAAACGGAGAGATGAAAAACAGTGTTGTCATGATTCAGAGCAGATAGCCACTGACACGTCAGTGCTGATGATAAACAGTAGAGGGCGCTATATCTCCCCCATGGGTAAATACTGTACATGAGATCATCGAGGTAGATGATCATATCCTCCTCGCTCATATCCTCGCTAGACCATCCTGAGCTCCTGCGCGTCAATCTGGAGTTTGCGACATCAGGAAGGTCTCATGTGGCTACCTCACTCCTGCACTGACTCAATATGAATGTATGAATCTGAGGTAGACGTGGATAAAATATGTGTTTTTAAAACACAAGAGATCACCCTGAATTCTTGCCTCATATTAACGAGAAGAGGGAAAATTACCTCGTGCCGCTTTTTGTGCATGTCTAATTTAGTGACAAAACCTTTGTGTTGCAAAAACGTTTTAAACATAGGAGGGAAAAAAAAGAATGCTGGTTTTGCATCAGATACTGCTATGTGAATATCGAGAAGCTATTTTCTAAGCAAATCTATTATTGAATGTGAATGAAACCAGTCTGTCTGCCTTGGGGAGACAGACTACTTTTAAAATTGCTTGTAAGTGCCTTTTGGTGGGCATTTCTTGTAGCTTTCTTCGCTCATCTTTCCCCTACAATATAAATCCTTGTTTCGTCTTCTGTCTACAAAATGCATGGATGCAGCCATAGTTTTGTTTCTGTCATCCTTTACCTCTATCAACATGCTGACTCAATACCCTAATTGGGGAAAGAGGTCAAGGGAAAAGCATCCTATATTTTGGTTATTTACAGTGAACAATTTTGATCATAAACGTCATCTGGGTTTATATTAAGGTGAATAAGATATACCTGTACAGTGAGGTTTACACTACTACACAAGTCGATGCGTAAAGTATGAATGTACAGAAAATGTGCCTTTAGCACATGTTCACAGCTTGTGCTGAAGGGTATAGATAAAGGCAGCAGGGAAACTGAAGCAGCACTATCTCTTAAACAGCGTGTGTGCGTGTGCGTGTATATGCGCGTTACCTACTGTTGGACTCAAGCTGTGATTTAGACACATTGCCTGGCAGAACAGGGTATGTCTGTCAAAAGTTACTTCTCTATTATAATCAAATTTATTTTCTTTCTTAGAATATTCTATTCACTTTCTTTAATAAGTTAATGTTTGGGCTGCGTTTGAGAATACACATGTCAGAGGAACGGGGAGGGGGGGAAGGTGTTGACCCCTGCTCAAGTGCAGGTCTGACAGCACGCCTAGCAACAGAGATAAGCACGTCTACTAATTTATACAACACCCTCTCATTAAAGTGTTCAGTAGCTCTCAGGCTGGGTATTACCCTCCACTGGTGTGTGTGTATACATGTTTTATGTTTAATAGCATGAGGGCTGTTCTGACTATTCCTGTCCAGTTTGGCAAGTAATATCAGGAATAGTAATACGTTAATATTTTCTTATTACTCCTTCAAAGTACTCCTTTACTTAATACTGAGTATTAAAAGTAATTAGTTACGTTACTACATTACTTTCATAATCACCACCCTGCCTCGCCCCTTCAGATCAATGACAGCATGTGTAGCCAGCTCATTTTATAATTGAAAACTCTTTATTGGAACAATAATGAGTCATAGGAGTCAACAATCAGCCAAAGTGAACTGTGCATTACTTGGATTAGTAAATGTAATGTTATTACCATTTGTGAAAAAATCATTTACACTACTAGTTACTGAAAAAAGTAATAATATTACAGTAACTAGTAACTATTTACTGCCAAACACAGTTCCTGTCTGTGTGTGCTACGGTCCACAAGCCTTAATTATATTTCCATCGACCACATATGCGTACCATGTGCATGTGTGCACACACTCCCACAGATGCTGAAGTGAGGGAGCCTTAACAGAATGTGATTGGCTCTAGCCATACAGCAGCAGGCATGCAGCAGGCTAATTTGTGACCAATCCAATGACAGCATATTGCGGAAGAGTCAACTGAATCCTAAATTCTAAACTTGTGTATACGTTTGGATTACATTCCCACACGGATGCCAGTTACCAAGACAATTGAGCAGAGATCTCAACGGTCAAAGCCAAGCACAAGTTATTTATCGACTAATAACCTCTGTGTTATGGACTGTGTTACCTTTGCTCATTCCTAGAATGAGTCAGAGGTTTGGGCTTCTTGTTGACTGACAGGCTGACATATTGGTAACTGTGGGAATAGAGCTTCATCCTAGGTACAAGGTGATGTCTCTCAACCCTACACCCAGCTTGCTCACTTCAGTGAGTTGCAGCAGCCAATAAAAACACTGTGTTGTTATGCTGACCTCAGCTCGTCAAGGAAATGTTGACATTATTACAAATATTTGGATGTGTGCATATTGACAGATTTGCATTCTACGTTCCGGAATGTCAGCCTGGACTGATAACGCAATATGGATTTGTGTCAGTCACGCAGCAAAATAATTCCAGACACCTCCCATGCCCTCGACTAATAATAACAATTGTCATCTGGTAGACACTACAGAGTCCCAAACGAATACTAGAAGAGGCAGATAAACAGACACACAAACATGTTTTTCATATTGTTGTTATTAGAAAATCGTCTTAACTCAGGGAAGGCCAGACGGGATAGGTGCGAGTAAAAAGTAAACTCCCATACTTAAGAAAAACAAACATAAATAGACAGAATATATGTTATATCATAAGCATGCGTTAATACAATCAAGAATCTGTTCAGAAAACTGAGTCACTTGTCTTTTAACATGTTGACATTTTTGTTGTTAAGATAGCCTATCTTGTATTTATTTCTTATCACCTCTTCTCTCAGATACCACCATAAGCCATATTATTCTATACATAAATCTAAGCAAATTCATGGGCTCACTTCACCACGTGTAAAAAACGAAACATCTGCCTTTGTGTTTATTTCAGCATCCTAGCTTTTTAGCTAATCAACACGGCTGGGAAAAGCAACAGTATTCTTCCCCTACCTCCTGTTCATTCTCCCATTGGGTTAATATGCATCGTCTGTTGTTTTGTGTCTCTCAGGCTTAACAGCAACCTGATGGGAAATGGTTTCTGCAAATGAATTACACAGATATGTTCCATGGAGTACATAACCAACACCTATTGGCTTTGCACATTATGTTAACAGTGCCTCTCCTATTGATCTGATCCTGTTTTAATTTTTGTAAAGGTGTGTTGGTTTATGTTATTTCTTTATTTAATCTTCCTCTCTTTAATTCTTCATACTGTACCTGGTAGCTGATGATTCTGCTCTGTGGTTTCATCCATGCAATTATGTTTTTCTTTTGTCTAAATGAATATTTGATTTGGTTTTGTTTGATTTTAGATTATTTAAAAAGATAAATCCAAGGCAATGATTCCAATGTGTGTGTTGTGACATCCGTTGACGTGACACATAATATGGAGGTGGAAGGAGAGAGACCAACTGACAGTAAGACCAAAGGAACATGGCAGAATACTTTAGCTGTCAGTACTGAACTGAATGAATGTGTTCAAGTCATGAGTGGCGAACATTGCAGATTAACACAATTGTTCACTGTAAGCCCTGACAAATTGAATCTACAGGTTCTGCATTATTGAACAAACTCAAATAATGTACTGAAATTAATTACATATAATTATGTACAGTACCACTAGTTGGGTTGAAGTAAAAGTTCTGTTATGACTCCAGTACCAGCAAGATAATATAATTGTATTATCACAAACTCTGTAGTTGATAGCAAAGCCAAAGTGTCAAGGCAACAACAGAGTCCTCACTATTACTAGTGGAATAACATCTGAGGGCAGTCTGTGCAGAGCTAGAAAACATCTCTCAGGAAAACACTGGCATATCAAGTGGACGTTCCACTCTGCTAGCCGTGGCCTAGCTGTGGAGTGGGGACACAGGCCGGGCAAGTGCCAGAGGCGTGCCTACGAGCCACGCATGCTGACTCTGCAAGGCATGTGAGCCGTGAACTATTTGTGAACCCAAGTACATCATAGTGTTTTACTGATGGGCCACAACAGCCATATTGATTTGTGTGTTTGGCAAAATGTTCATATCAATGAATCTCCTATAGAAAAACAGGAATGCACAACCCCCACTAACAAACACAAAAGGTTGTTGAATATACCTTGGTCACACAAATGGTCCATGTGCCCTATTCAAAGCTGTGTTGCTTTGAGCCCCCATTCTCTTGCCATAGAAATAGACTTGATTGAAATGAAAACAAATGATGAAAGCAAAGTCAGGACACAAAGTGTTGTGAAATGACGTCTGTTCGTGTTATGTTATGCATCTGTTAGACTACTGATCTTTGTGTTTCAGATTTGGGCTGCTGTCAATGAGCATATGTAGAAACAGTAGAGTCACAACACGTTCCTTTGCAGACCCGACCAATCACAGACTAGGGCATGTCGTCGCTGTATTGACAGGTAACCTTACCGCGCAGCACCAGTGCGTTTGTCAAGGTTTTATCAGATGTGCTCATCTAACTAAGATTTCTCTTTGACAATAGATTTTGCTTCCACTCCCCTACACCCCAATTTACAGGCCAACTAATTGTTATACATTAAAAGTTTTGAGCCCAAGGTTTAATAGTGTAGCAATACTCTATCCATTCATAACCGTCTGTTAGAAAATCACCAGGCTGAGCAGAAACCATTTGAGTTTAGTTGTTACTTGCAGTAAGTGACTGTTCAAAACACATTACTACGTCTCATTGGTTGAAAGGGTTCCAGTTGGTTGCTTTCAACGTTGATCGACACCCACTGGCACATAATCCAGTACAAATTGGTTTTGAATGAAGGAGATCCAGACTTTGTTCCTGAGATCTAGGACCATATGTATCCACATTGCGTACGCACAAAAAGGTTGCGTATGCTGGTTTTCATGCACGCAAGTATGATGTATAAAAATGTACATAGTCTGGCTCTGTAATGTGTCGATTTCAAAAGGAAAAGTACCTAACAACACCAAATATGTGTCCCCTCCAGTTACAACATGGTGTGGTCAATGAAAAAAACATATCCGATGACCAATCATGTAGCATGTGTTGTATTGGCCCATAGCATAGTCTGTGTCGTGGGCAAGATCCCACTTAGAAAAATAATTTCCACACTAATTTACAGGCCTATTTTTCAATTAGTTATGAAAGGTTGTTATTGCTTTCCAGGGTATTATGTAAACACCGGCACCATTCCTACATTGGCTGGTGCAACAAGTCAGTAACACAAGTCGTTGCAGTAAATTTTTCTGGTTTTATTTTGTTGTGTTTATCTGGATTTTTCCGCAAAGGAAATGAAGCCCCCAGGGTTGTCTTTATAATCTAGCACAGAGGAGACCGTTCTGTGATGGAGGCGAGAAATATGCATCACTATGTGTCGGAGAGAAAGAGAGATAGAGAAGAGAGGCGAAGACTGTTGTGGGTCAAGTGATTTTAAGGAGGAAATTGAGATTTGCGAATCAGAGATACCAGTCTTTTTTTTTGTTTTTTTTGCTGGTGGGGGGGCAGAGTCTGTAGATAAAACTAATTTCCCCCTTGCTGGGTTTTTGAAAGCGATACGGTTGCTTAGTGGCAGAAGGCTTTGTAAGGAATGACGTGGTGTCCGAATATCTCTAGCATGTGACAAACGAAAACACACGCACATAAAGGGAAACGCACTCTGCTCTGACTCTGAGGCGATGCGGTGGCAAGCTCCTCCTGGGCTGTAGATTGAAGTGGTGTCGTCAGGGCAACTGTCACCGCAGAGCGCCCCAAACATCAGAAGCCATGTTGAGGTTAAGCTGGCTCGAGAGAGACAGGTGCAGCTTTAGCACCGAGTGATGTGAGAAGTAAGACGGCCAAGCTGGAGGCAGACAGACAGAGAGATTAAAGTGTGTGTTTAAAAATAAAGCAGGCGTGTTAGTGTGAATGTCTGATCGGGGTCCTGGGGCTATTCAAGCTGCAGAAATCTGACTCTTCTCCCTCCTCCGGCCTGCAGCGTTCCTCTGGGGCACATGCGTGTGTGTTTTCGCGCGCTTGTGAGCGCTCACACATGCCATGCAAGTTGTTGACTACTCTACGCAAGTGAGAGCTCTATACTGCCACGACGTTGTGTGTGTGTGTGTGTGTGTGTGTGTGTGTGTGTGTGTGCATTGCATGCATGATGTCTATATACTGCATGTGTACTGAAATGCGGTGATGTATTCTGACGTGGATGGATTCCTCTGGGATTTTAGCTTGGCGGTCCAATGCCTTGGGGACAATGAATAGATGGGAGTATAAAGACTGTAGACGAGCCACTCCATCATTTCTTTAGCATTTGGTGCAGAACACAAGTCTCTTGGAGCTCCCAGCGCATGGACGATAGTTATGCAGCCTTCCGCTACTCCTCATAGAACTGGGAAGGCTGGAGAAGGAGAAAGACAGACAGATGGATTAAGAATAGACAGGGCCAGTGTGGAGTCTTTGAGTTGAGGCAAAACACCATCCGGCCAGCTAAGTTGGTGTTAAGGTGGAGAAGGAGGTCGATGGGAGAACGGTAGGGAGATTGTTTTACAAATGATGTTTTGTCAGACGTGTTTTTTGTGTGCTGAGGAAACAAGAGGGAGATCACAGGTGCATGGATGTTTGTGGTGCGAGCACTTGGGAACCACAGTGTAAAGAGTTGCATTGCTTTACATTTACGGCATTTGGCAGACGCTTTTATCCAAAGCGACTTACGTGTAGTACAATTGTCAATAGTTGGACTGGTTATATACCAAGCAACCAATATTATATCAGAATAGTTACAGCATCTTGTCTTGTGCCCACTATGTCAATATATCATTCAATTAAACAAGGTGTCTAATGGCATGAATACTAAAGTTTTGGTTAAGATTGAGTGCTAGGTGGAGAGGTCGCCGGTCGAGGCAAGGAGGTAGCATCAAGCATCAATCCAGAGCACTTTTCCAACGCTTGGTTCAACCACCCAGTGGTAATTTAAAACAGAGATGTATCCCTTAGTAACTGTAAACGTCACGATTAAAAACAGATTCCAAACAGCCTAACACATCCTCATTGTGGTTGTTGTTGCGTTACCTTACAGTAGCTGGTTTAATTTTCCCCTCCCCAAATTATTGAGAATTGTTTTGAAGGTATGTATTAAATATTCACATACACGACTGCATAAGCACTATTGAGTCATGCAAGTTGCATGAACAGGAGACACATGCAGCAAACCTTAGACATTCACACATTATCTCCTCTGGGATTGGTTTTAAGGATCAATTAATAATGAAAAGCCAAACTTGCTTCAGGCATGGCCCGAGTCCTTACAAATACATGTTTTAGCACGGAGCATACTTGATCATATTCAGTGTATCTTCTGCTCTCATCTTCGTTCTGTTTTGCATATTTCTTGATCCTTATTTATTTTTTGATACAGTGATGGTTTTCTTTGTCTTTTAAACTTATTTTCTTAACTTTCTTTGTTCTTTTATTTTCTCCCATTCTCTTCTGTTGTTGCTCATATGTTAAGCAGCTAATTATAACCTGCAAGTCTAGTTCACATTCAACCCCCCATACACCTCCAAGGCCTATATGTTTGTTTTTAATGTGCGTTTTATTAATTCACAGCTTATGTGATGTTTTCCTCCATGGAGCAATTTGATGAACTTCTATGACACCAACACAAGACTCGCATATTTCAATAAATCGTAACTCTCCTCTTCTGATGAATGATTCCACAGTGACTCATATTCCAAGCACGTGGACACAGAACTGGCATACAGTATGTAGTCATTACAATGGAAACTGATTTCTCTGTAATCTTATCAGCACTCATTCAATAATCTCATCAAGTTATAAAGTGGTGATTAATTAACCAGCTTTGTTTTATGTCATTCGTTTATCATGCCTAATGACTGTGCACATTTATTTAACCAGTAAATGTTACACCAAGCTGACAGTCAAACTGAACGTCTATATTCTACCTTGGTGAAGAGAGCTGATTATTGACAATGTTGCTGCATAGATTTACTTGTTATATCCAGGGTAACTGCTCAAATGGTCCTCCATTTTAAAATGGATTCCTTTCATTTCAAAACCTATTGAGCTGAACGCTTGTACCGCCCCGGGGCAGGTCCTGTAATTAAAACCACAACATTGTCTGTTTTTAGCCAGAGCATTGTTGTTGTGGGAGGTTGAGGGTGGGATCAGAAGAGTTAGAAGAAGAAGAATTAGCTGCATTAGATATTGGCTATCTCTTATGTCTATTGAGTATTCCACAGTACTAATGTTTTTATCAATAAACCGAGAGGTGTATTTGTTGAAGACTATTCTACTTTATGCTAGAGAACTTCTGCAAGATATAAGGAAAGTCGGGTTTAGGGTTTACAGTTATGTTCACTCATGGCCTCACCACTGCCTTCTAAAGAAAATATGCAGATGTTTTCAAATTGAAACAATGCTTTTGTAACACCAAATTTAGCCAACGCTAAACACCAACGCAATAGTCTCGGAATCGAGTGTTAATGACAAATGAGGATAGGGTATTTTGACCAAGGTTTGAAAATGAAGAGATGTTTTTCCTTTTATTTTTACTAGCTGAATTCCCCACTATTCACGTCTGCTTCGCCCATGGGCATTACCTCTCAGGCAATAAGCACTATCGACTGTATCCATACGGCTGTTTTTATCAACACGATTACTGGTATTATCCACTTTTCTGGCTGAACATTATAATGTTGTCTTCTTGTCTGTGAGCTGGGGCTGGGTGGATGGATGTAGACAGATGCAGACGAGAGAGAGAGAGAGAGAGAGAGAGAGAGAAAGAGAGAGAGAGAGAGAGAGAGAGAGCTTGGATTAAAATGAACACATTTGTTCACCTTCTGTGTGGTATATAGTGCTGAACAGGCAGAGCTATTCAGACAAGGCTCATTGCCTAACCATCATCCCATTGTAGTCTAATAATCACTCTCTATGTTCTATTCCTCTCCATCTCATTCTTCATTCTCCCGATTTACATTGGTCTAATTATCTGTTTTATTCTACTTTTCTACTTGCTTTTCTCAGCTCTCTCCTTTTCAAGTTAGTTTTCAATATCGTACATGAGCGTATTCACACACATTACAAGGCTGCTTAAAGAATTGACGTGCACGCACACACACACTCACACACACACACACACACACACACACACACACACACACACACACACACACACAGTAGGTTCTCAGCCTTGAAAAGTGTGTGTGTGATTTTGACAAATATCCAAGGAGTATGAGCTACCATCTATTCTGTTGGTGAAGGTATATTATAGTTAAGTGAAATTGTATGCAAATCTGCCTTTTTGAGAGTGTGTCCTTGTATGGTGATGGAACGGGCAGAGAAAAAGACAACTGAATGGGGAAGGGGGGGGGGGGATGCAGCACTTGAAGTCTCATCACTGATCGTGGAAGTGACATTATCTACTGCTGCACAAGAAGAGGGCTGTAAAGCTACTTTTGCTTTCTTCAACATGTTACAGAAGCTACCTGGAAACGTGTGGTAATTGTTTAGTTAGACTGCTTTCTATGCTGGAAGTGGATTTGTAATCTATGGTATGGGTTTATTGACATACAGTGACAGGGGCTGATGGTAGGCCTAACCTACAACTGGAAGCTAATATGCTACCTTTACTTCTTCAGTCATTTAGCATATAGCATATAGGCCATTAGGCCTACTTTTGTTCCAGAAGTAGATTGAGGTAACACAAAAACCGGAGGTTCCGTGAGATAATAAATTAATAAATTAAACTTGGTATTTTTCACATTATGAAAAGATTTTGCAGGTCTGTGTACAATGCTCTGCAATGCACGAATGGACTGTTTAGTGGAGACGTCACTTTTTGCATTCAAAGTCTCAAGGCAGTCTCCATCTAAAACCTCTTTGAAAAGAGACCGCCACAGTTTTTTCTTAGATATTGTGATGTGTTTTTTAGCCACACAATCACTTCAAGCACTTAGCATAGTGGCGCTGGGCGAATAAGGATAAGTGTCATAGAGTAATATCTGTTGAATAACAGAGCGCCCGCCACACACACCTCTTCTTGGCATGGCTACAGTACATGTCAAGACCTGTGTGTATTTCATTGCAAACCATTGGCCACTTAGACGTCTCTCTTTCACACATATAAGCATGACGCACGCACGCACGCACGCACGCACGCACGCACACACACACACACACACACACACATTATGCACGTTACATCGACAGCTGGGCAAAATATAGTTAAATACAGGTAACTGCACAACGGTCTGCTTGTTCCAGCACTACATGAGAAGATTCTCTAAAGGCAAAACATATACTGTACTTTGTGTAAATTCAAAATGCGTTCTAATACGATCAGTGTGTTTTACTGCCATCATTGCTTTGAAATGGTGCATGCATAAGTTATATATACTATGTATATACTGTATATAGTGTTTGTGGTGTCCAGCAATGCCCTACAGTGTATCCCACAGCCCTGATCTTTCATTATCCAGTTAGTTTTAATTATTAGCCAAATGAACACAGTACACTACAGCATGGCAGTACAGAGAAGGAAGATACAGGACATGCTCAATTAAGGGTACAGTCAGCTATTGAAAGCTATTTGTATGCTAATACACATTAAGTCAAATTCACCAACTATCTCCTTGCATTTCGTGACCTTACCTTTCTCTGTGCGTGTTGAAAAAAAGAATCTGGTACTTTTACACAACCCTGGCATTGTAAATAGGAACATAAACAAAGTGGCGAACACTGCTCACATCAATAAAACCATAGTACTACGCTTGGTTTCAGAATGCGTTTCGATGTGTGCAGCGGCGTCACAGAGGGCCGCGGACGTGCCAAGGAATATTTTTAGCATTCTCGAAAATGACTAACCCTGCCTTTAACAGTAGAATATTCTACAAAGGGCTGAAGGCATGCTGTCAGGCACAAACACATAACTGCAACAGAAGACCCAGACACACGACACACACAAGGTTGTTGCCTGCAGTCTCAATAATAATAGTGAATAGCAGAACATGCCGTGATAAAAAAACCTGACAATATTATTGATAATTATTGATTTTAAAGCCTTGTGTGGTTTTTAGATTTGTAACGGCAATGGACGGCCCATCATTCCTTACCTACAGGGCTGCTTTGACATTTAGGACGGCTTGATTGTGTTTCTACAGCAGGCACTTAGAGAGCTCTTGTTTTATTGAGAAGTAATTTCATTAAACTCTTTTAACCTCTTTTAACCTTTTAACCAAATGTGTTGCCACGTTGAGATGTACACTGTTCTTGTCAAGTTAGACCTGAAAGCAAAATAAGCGGATGATCCATGTTGAATGTTAACAACCTAATACTCTTCTAGTGTGTAAAATATTGAGAGATAGTAGTTTAATTTCTATTGTAAGCCACCGATATGTGTATTGCTAGTGCGGCGAGCATGGATTCGTTTTAAAATGCATTTGTGTGTAACAACACGGGTAACATTGCAAGGGTGGTAGAGGACTGGACGAATATGTTGATGGGTGAATAAATGTTTTTTTTGGTCATACCCCCGCAGAACCTGTTACATTTCCTTCTGCTCCATCTTTTACACTGCAAATGTAAAATATCACCACCTCCCTGGCATTGACACGGACCCTATGCATAAATCACTATGCGCGCGTGTGTGTGTGAAGTATTTCCCCCTTTGTCTCTGAGAGGAAGTGTGTGTGCACGTGCATGTGTGTGTGTGCATGCGTTCTGCTTCCGCTGACCAATTGTTCACACGGCCACTGTCATGCAGCTCACACACACAGTGGGACTCATCTTTGGTCACTACGGCGACCGCAGAGCACGCAGCTCGGAGCCAAAATGAATGTGTTCGCTCTTAATGGCCAATGGTACCAGGCTGTGCTGAACCCAAGGGCCCAAGGGGGCGCCAGAGCAAGATGTTTTCACCATGCTTCCTGCAACGTCTCTCTTCCCGTCCCCCCACACACACACACACTTCCTTCACTGGCTGTGCTTTTCTCCCACTCTAGGGACGTCTCGGTGGGACTCGTACAACAGAAAGCCACTCAAGACATCCTCACTGCCCTGGGGTTTCACATAGGAGCCAATGGGGAGGATGCTGGGCTTGATGTGAGGGGCTGACGGATGTGGGTCAGTGTAGGAAGGACATACACTGTGGTATGCAGCAGCTGCGGAGCAGCTGGAAGAGTGACAAGATTGAGAGTGGATATGGTTGAAGGTGACAAAGAAGCTAATGGTGAAGGGCGACCGTTATGGCGTCGTCGACGCATTTGATATCTTGGCGATGGGCCGATAGAGCAGGTTGTAATTTGAAAAGCACGGTGAATGTGGAAGGTGACACACACAGGAGAGGAACTACAGTTGGCATGGTATGGGGGTGGGGGTGGGGACAATTCACCCAGAGACAGATGAAAGACAAATCAATATCAATTTCTGCATCAATTTCTTCGAACCTTTCATATTTTTCTTCAAAGAAAAACAGCACAGAGCTGGTAATTGTTACGGGAGCGTCACAACGAAGGCGCGCGAAGACATTTTAAACCCCAGCTACCACCATCATCCCCAGGTTTATAAGTGCAAGGGAAAACATGTCAGCACAAATGAGAATAAAGTATTTTCCCCCGCCAACCACTGTGGCAGATTTAACCATAAGGAACATTGGTTTACATCGGTTTACATCCCTGTGATATTGAACAGCTTCAGTAGTTTCAGTTATACACTGAATTCCTTCACACACTCTAATGGCCATCCATGAAGAAAGATGCCAAAGCTTTAAAACTAATACTGAGACATAGTTGGGCTCTAACTAACGTAAATCGCTATGGCATGTCACAGCTGACAATTAACATTGTCCTGTGTATTACTACTACTACTACTATAGTACTGTATATTATATTTTCTAGGGGTGAGAACCAGAGGGGTGTACGTTACATTTTGGGCGAAATGGATATGTACTGTATATATACTGTATCTTAAAGGAAGATATTGATGAGCTCTTTCTACTGCCAGAATGGCACAAGTGCATTTTTGATTAATTTGAAATTATTCATTTAAAACAAAAAGACCGAAACACCAAAAGGGCGTAAACTCTTTTTTGGAAGTGATAAATGTACTTTATATTGGGAAAACCTGTGGTAAGGATTTTTAAGGTAAGGCGCATGTAACTTTTCAAATTTAGTTTTGGCCCCCCTGTAAAGTCAGAGAAATTATACTTAAACCCCTCGGGTTCTCACACTCATTTATTATAGTCTTGAGGTAATTGTCATGGCCAAACATCCTCTCAAGCACCTGGATAATACACAATAAAAAATCAATTCCATGTATGGCCTTCAAGGGATAAGGTAAAGGGTAAAGGTGCTTTTATTGTCACATACACATACATGTTGCAAAACTCATCCTTTGCATTTAACCCATCCCTCAAGGGACCAACACTTGGTTGACCAGTGTCACTGGTCACATGACCCTGACTGGAGGTAAACCTGACATGTTTTTTGATAGTGGGGGAAACCAGAGCACTCAGAGGAAACCCACACAGACACGGGGGGAACATGCAAACTCCACACAGAAAGGCTGGGACGACCGGGTTTCGAACCTGGGATCTTGCTAGACACATGAGCCTACTATCTCTTCCTGGATTTTTAAATTAATATGGAGACCTGAATTTTCTATGCATATTAACAGTGTATGGAGCAGGCTGCAGTCTAAAGCCATGAGCCCTATTGGCAGTGTCTTGTGTCCACTAAAATGTAAAAGCTTGCTTTATGTACGTGCATCTTATCCACTTTGAATGACATCCTAATATAGTGATAACTGGTTGACATATGCATGGTTGTGATCTACGTTCATTAAAGTTCAGGTGCTCTAATATGCCTTCATGTTTCCATGGAGAGCTAAATAGTTAAGGAGTATTAAACTAAAATAATTTGAAAGGCATATTATATAGAATCTTGCCAAACCATAGGTGGGGTACTTTGCATTGTTATAGGACTGACCTGGACCTGCTCAACTAACTAGATTTTGATAACGACGGGGTCTAAATCACTAGAGACAACATCATTTACTCTGAGTAAAGGCTTTGTCACAGCCTTCAGAACAATGATCTTGGCACTATCAGTACAAAGTCCCTTTTTTATAAAACAATTATATTTGAAAGAACATTATTATGAAAGAACACAAGCTTTTCTTTGTAATCCCCACCCAAGCTTTAGAAAGCTAATAATTACCTTACTTATTTTGAACAATTATGTTCTTGATGGGGTTTTTTTTCTCAATACACCACTATCTGTTTAATTGGGTCTTCTATAATATGCATAACCTATTTTGTTATACTGTAAAATATTTAGCAGATTTCTTAAGACAAATATAAATCTCTTCTATGCCTTCTCTTTCCGATTGTTTCATGTTTCCTTTCCAACCTCCCTATTGATGTTCCACTGCCAATCTAACTTGTGTCTATCACACTTCATCAAATGAGCTGTGCTGCACCACAGATTACACAATATCATGGCGTACATAAACATGCAGCAGGTGATCAATACAGTAGACTATGCTGTTGTGACACTGCTGTTGTGAATCTTAAAACCATGTATTCCACAATTGGACTCTAGAATGCCAACGCAAATAAGTCTTACCCTACATTCACATGAACGACAAAGGGAGACAAAGCCACCAACTGCCATTCATTTTCAATGAGAATTGACAATTTACAGCTACAAGTAGCCGTTTCAAGCCAACTATGGCGTTATAATAAAGGTCTATTTAATGTGAAACTGAACAAACAAGTGACAAACCCTTTGTGAATATTTTTAACTGATTATAACTGAGTTATAAAACAATTCACCCCTGTACAGTTGGCATGAACGGGGAGACTAGCTCAACAGACACAAACCATTTTTTGAACCAGTCTGTAAACATTTATTTTTGCTGTAAAGTCAGATTTTTTAACATTGTAGTCTATGGGGATTGACTCCCTTTTGCAGCGAGCCTCAAGCGGCAATTCGATAAACTGCAGGGTTTGGCACTTCCATGTTGTATTCATTTCTCAGCTCCGGAGGTTCTTGCTTTGTGTGAACACAAGATAACGCTACTGCTATTTTTCATTCAGGGAGTTTATAGGAAGAAATGTCAAATAACAAAGCATTACTTTCCCTGCATAGAAATGGCCTGTTTGCCAATTTTATCAGGCATCTCTGCCGATAAGTCTTTAGCAACTGTGTGTTAACCTGTGATCACAGAGGAGACACTTGTCACTGAGAGCTACTTAGTTTGTGGTTGTGTTCCCAATTCATTGACAACTTTAATCATACTCCACTTTGATATTATTATAGTGCATTTGCTTTTGTTTCTGAATTCTAACTCAAAACCAAACCACCTCTCCTCTCAATGCCATAGGGTGCTCCCTTAGAAGCTCCACTGCACACATTGGGAAGGCATTGAGAAGGCTAAGATGTTGCTGTGCACATTGTAGCATGCACAGAGCGGTAAAATTAATGCAAATAGGTATTAGTGGAATCTGACAAAATGTATTATAATACAACTGATTACTATACATGTTTTAATAATTAGCAGCATCGTATTTAATGTCATCAATATTGATTTTTCAGCATTTATAAATGCCCCCACCCTCTTCCCTTAGAGATTTACCAAGTGATAGATACTGCGCATACATGAAGATGGCTGTTGTCTCTTGACTAGAAACTGTTTGTGAGGAGGGAATTCAGGCAGAAAATGGTGTATAGTGGGAGAAGAGGCAGCTAAATAGATCCATGTGACTCAAACGTAAATGTGTGTGTGTGTCTGTGGGGGAAGGGGGGGAGGGGAGGGGGGGTGCAAGGCGTCTGGTGGGATCCATCCACAGAAATGAGGAGCGATGGGAAGTTGGACTAGCTGTGAAGAAAGAGGAGGTTGTTGTAAAAACCAGGCAGAGATCGACTGGACGTTGGCCAGATTAAGCATATGATGAATTGGAGAAACAGTAGCTTGTGTAGTAGTGGCTATAGGAGGAGCAGGCCACTGGGGAACAGCAAGGGAGGAGCTCCAAACTGCTGGAGCATGATTGAGAGTTTAGCGGAGCTAAGGGAAATGAGGGGATAAGTACCTGTGCTGTTATCAATAGGCGCTTGGCTTGTCTGCCTAAATGCATGGCACACTGAGCTGTTATAGCTGACATGACTGAGACGCAGTCATGTCTGCAGGGTGGTCTTAAATAGGCACTCTTAAGTTAGCACTGCAACTAGTACTTGGCTGCAGAATAAAGCCAATAATCTCCATAACCTCACAATTAACACAATTAACCCTCTAGTGCATAGATACGCAAACATTTGGCATTCTGTGTCGCTGTGGTGTTTTGAGAGCAATATGTCAGATTGTGATTTGTGGAAAATGCTATTTTTCTGTACAATTAGGCCTACACATTAGTGTGGAGTTTGTACTTTGATCTAACCTTGTGTTTGTTTTTTGTTGTTGATCCAAGACATGTTTTTTATGTAAATAACCCAAAGCATTGCTTTAAAGGAGAAAGAAAAGGTATTGTAAAAATAACTACTACAAGAAAACCACTTTATAGATGTCTGCTCAGGAGTGACAGGGACTGCAAAAATAGGACGAAACAAACGCTGCAAATGCTTTGTCATCCGAGACATGCACCGTTGATAAATGAAAAACAAAAAGGGCTTGACGTGAAATTAGAGGCTAAGGAGCACATCAAAATATTGGCCATTATTTTGACCACGCTTGACAGAAAGGGGACATTTAGTGTCTTCTTCATAAAAATGGAACCGTCTGTTTTTCAGCAGTAATTTGAACTGACAGCTGTGCCTACATTTACATAACAAAAAAATAATCACAAAATTGAAACTACACATTACTGTACATACACATGTCATTATGGTAATGTATAATAATATGGGAAAACTAGGCACTTGTTTAATAAATAACCCTCATTGAGTGAATGTTGCGTTTCATCTGGAGGGTAGAGGGGGACAGTAGCATGATGTGTGCCTCTGAGTTGAGTGAGCCAGTCACTTAGTTCTCTGGTGTAGCATTGGAAATGCATTTCAAACCAAAACAGGTTTGGCTTCATCGTCATGCAACATCCATCCATCCATCCATCCTCATCCGCTTATCCAGAGTCGGGTCGCGGGGTCCCCTGCTGGAGCTGCTGCGCTTCAGCAGGGGACCCCAAACCTCCCTTTCCCGAGCCACATTGGAAAGCTCTGACTGGGGGATCCCGAGGCGTTCC